>PITA01026875.1:0-21893 GCA_004023965.1 Spilogale gracilis
AATTTTTATTTATTTGACAGAGAGAGAAAGATCACAAATAGAGAGGCAGGCAGAGAGAGAGAGAGGAGGAAGCAGGCTCCCTGCTGAGCAGAGCGCCCTACGCGGGCCTCGGTCCCAGGACCCAGAGATCATGACCTGAGCTGAAGGCAGAGGCTTTAGCCCACTGAGCCACCCAGGCACCCAACATTCTGCTTTTTTAAAAAACTTTTTAGTTTGAGTAACTTTGGATTTACAAAAAAGTTGCAGAGATTAATTGTATAGGGAGCAGCTGTGCACCCTGCCTTCACCCTCTTCTCCTGTTCCTAGAACCTTGGTACATTTGTCAAAAGTAAGAAATGAGCATATTCTTTTGTATGTGGCTTTGCATCCTTATGTAATATCTCTGTTGGAGAAAAAATATTAGGAATGGATATTAAGGGGCTTAAAGGAAACTTAACGATTTTATGAGAGGATAGTTATTATCACATTGTCCTCCCAAGTGATTGTGCTGTTTCCACTCCTCCCAGTGGTGAGTTAAGAGTCCCCTGGCCTTTATCATTTCGAGTCTGTTTCTGAAAAATATCTTGGAGTCTACTGAGCTTCTGAAGCATTCTCAAAAGGAGACGTCTCCCCTCTTTTCAGCACCCAACTGGTCAGCCAACTTTGATGTCCCCATGGAGACGACCCATGGTGCTCCCTTAGATTCTGTGGGGTCTGATGTCTGGAGCACAGAGGAGCCAATGCCAACCAAGGAGACGGGCTGGGCCTCTTTCTCGGAGTTCACGTCTTCCCTGAGGTGAGTGCACACGTGTCTGCTCCCTCAGCCTTTCCCCCGGAGAACTGGGGACAGGGCGTCACCTTGATTCGCTCCCAGCGTCAAGGCAGAGCCATGCACAAGATCACAGGTCAGCGCGGGCGAGAGAGCAGCCCAGCTGCGAATTACAAGAAACCGGTCTCTGTCCTCCTTCCTTTTATCCAGGAGGAGCTGGGACAGGCAGTAGACTGTGCACAAAGTAGCCCAGGAGGGTGTGGCCCCAGGAGGTGACGTAGCAGGAGGCCTCTCCTGGGCCTTCTCTGGCCCCACCGAGCTCTCAGAAAACAGGGTTGAGGAGAGTAGGAATGAGGGGGAGCCAAGAACTCCTGACGGGCACCTCTCTGTGGAGCGGAAAGAAAACGCAGAACGTGTGGTGAATTTCACAGAACTGTGAACTCCTATTTTGCTTGTAGCGGCTCGGGTGCTGTACATCAAGGGCGTGACGGGCATGCTGTCCGTCCTGTTGTTTGTGGTATTCCTGATGACAGCGACCTGGCATTTCATAATTTTCCTGAATACTGTTGCTAGCATTTGAGTATTAAGCATGGATTTTATGTCTTATGAGGTTTAGTTGGATTTGCTAAACATTGTTTTATTTGTCTCCACCACCTCATTTGAAAGTTTGCTGCTTTCCCTGCTGTAGTGTTTTTAATCACTGGTGATAGGCACAGGTTAGGAGCCCGTGGTTACCGTCTTCAACAGACCGGAGAGCCGGCTTTACGGCAGCTCTGAGGATAGCGGAAACTGTGGTTCAGGGGCAGAAGTGAGGCTTGTGGGAAACGTTTCCAAAGTATTGCAGGTTATTTCACGGACTCGACTTTTCCTAAGACGGCCACCGCAAATACAGTTAGTAGCACACATTGTCAGCCCCTGCTGTCCCACCGGGAACCTGGTGACGAGGGGGAGGATGGGAGACCGGTGCATTTTGAATCTTTATGCAGATCTCTGTGAAACCCCCATGTTCCTGTGCTGCTAAATCAGCAGGATATTGAGCTGCCTGCGTTCACCTGCACCTGGCTCCGGCTGTGTCAGTGGGCTCTGAGCGACTGCCCGTGTTGCACTGGCCGGGCCGGGACTGCCTTTCAGAGGGTGTTTGTGAATCATGGTGACTGAGGGCTGTCTGCCGTTACTAACATCTGAATTTTCTCTTTTCCAAAAGTGCAAAAGATTCTTTAAGGAGTAACTCTCCGGTGGAAATGGAAACCAGCACTGAGCCGATGGGCCCTCTGGCTCCCGGCGTTGCCGCGCTGGCTGCGCAGCCGGAAGGTGGGTGTGGCGAGCGGGCACTGGCCCACGGCCTGCTGGCTGCCGCCTGAGATGCTCACACCTGGACTGTCTGCCTAGTTTTCTAGATCTCAAGAGGCGTCCACATAACAGTTCATTCAGCCATCCTGACTCTCGGGCTCAAGGGTCAGAGGAGTGAGGGAGTTGAGCTGGTAGGCCTGGTGTCTGCAGGGCCACTGATGAGAAGAAATTGTGTATTCATTCCCGAACCAGGCATGGTGATTCTAGAAGGCATAAGGGATCTGTTATCAGTTGTTCAGTCCTGTCAATGTACAGAAATGGAAACGGGCCCAGGAAAGACGAATGTCTTAGCCCGCGGTGCCCAGCGTGAGTAAGACCGGGATTAGGGGGTGTGTTTGCCTGGTACCTGGGTCTCGTCACTTGCAGTGTGCTTCACTGGGGCACACACAGGCGTCTGGAGTGTTTCCGGCTCTCAGGCTGCTACTCTCTTCCCACCTCTGTGAGCAGTCGAGACGGTCACGGTAGCCAGTGGGCCATCGTGTTCAAGGTGCCCATGCTGTTCTTGCAGAGGACCTGAGCTCTTTTTAGCCTGATGAGTGGGGCTTGGGAGGTGGGGGAAGAATGTGGGAAAGCAGGCTGGTGAAAGGGGGTGAGGAATCAGAATGTGGGGGGGAGAAACAGGGAAGCCCTTAGAAAAAGAAATGGGGCGTGTGTCGGTGGGGCACAACACAAGAACCAAGGGGCAGGAAAGGTCATAAAACCAGTAACTAATGTTGGTTTCTGAACATTTTATATAGCTGACCCCATTTTATCTCTCGTTCCTCGGGTGGGTTATTTAACTTCATTTTATGAAAAGAGAACTCTTGCCCTCGAGTGACCCAGCCAGTAAGTGGTGAGGCGGGGTCTGAACTCAGGGAGTGTGACTTCAGAGCCCAGGCTTATGACCAGTGTGGCATATGGCTCCCTGTTACAGAGGAAAGAAGTGGAGCGGGCGGTGGGCTGTATCCGCCCGCCTGCTACGCCCCCGGCTGTGGACTAGAGCACGCCCAGGAGGGAGCTGGGGGTGTGGGCAGGCACTGGCCTGGGAAGGCCAGAGGCCCCCTGGTCCCGTGCTGAAGAAAACCTGTGGGAAGCGGGCATGTTTAAGAAGCCTGTGCCTGTTGAGAGGTGGCCTTGGCAACAACCAGCAGACTGTCCCTTTCTTTTTCAAGCAGTAGATGAAACATGGGGCAGATGGGTCCCCACAGAAGGTGAGGGACACTTGTTGGTTTGGGTACGCGTGACCGTCTGCTGTGTGTCCTGTTTCAGCGCCAGCCAGTGTCGCCATGGAAGCCAGCTCTGATGGAGAGGAGGATGCAGAGGGCACAGACAAGGTAACTGAGACAGTGATGAATGGCGGCATGAAGGAAACTCTCAGCCTCACTGTAGATGCCAAGACAGAAACCGCAGTCTTCAAAAGGTAACCGGGGCCAGATGGCGGGCTGGGCGGGGCAGGGGGGCAGGGGGGAGCCTCAAGTGTTAACAGCTTTAATTTGATTTGGATGTGAGTTCAGCCATTAGCCTGACCTCATCTTAGAGTCTCTGTTCAGTCCCTTGAATCTGAGTGAAGACGGGGAGTCTGGGACCCCTGCGTGCCTTTGCCCTCTCTTTCTAGTACTCAGACTGTAGATTAAGTCTAGTGGATTCAAAATACAGGAGAATAAAAAATGGACACGTCTGTAGCTCAGGAGAAACTGCCCCATCCAAACACCCCGATGAGGGTCATTGCCCCACACACCATCTTCTCCAGACACGATGCGGTCAGTAGAACGCAGCAGAATGAGAGCTTGAACAGGCCATTTGGAATTAACTCACTTCTGAATTCATGGATCAAAGAAAGACTCCTGCTAAAAGTCCTCTGGAAGGGGACCAACATTAGTTACTGGTTTTATGACCTTTCCTGCTGCCCCACGACCCTGAAAGGACAGTGACAGCACTTCTGGCAGAGCCCTGCGGGGCAGAAGGGGCGCGTCCCAGCTCCCGGGGAGGCCCCCGCGAAACACAGCCAGCACAAGGGGGGAGCACGCATTCCCCGTGGGGGCGCAGAGGTACGAGACTCCAAAGTTAAAGGCTAGCAAACCGAGTCGAGCAGGGTGCCGTGGAGTCCTGCGGAGGGCAGGGCGCCTGGTGAAGCGCGCCGAGGGGGAGTCACAGGCCCATGCGGATAAAAATCATTGGACTTCAGGTAGATGGAGAGGAACATTTGATAAAAATTAAAGCCTTTTGTGACTGTTTGGAAACTGTGTCCTCGGAGCTGCCGGAGCTGTGTTCTGAAATTCTGTAGCGGACGCGATTCTTCCCAGTGAAGCGTGAGAACTAGTCTGCTCCCAGACGCAGGCCAGTGGGCCGGTGCCGCGTAAATAAAAATAAATATAAAGATCCGAAAGACTCAGATGGGTCTTGTTGTTCATAGATTAGGATTTTCCACACAAAGAATTCCAGACAGATCCATGAACAAGTATCAGAACTACTAGGGAAGTTCAGCAGTGCATCCTGTAAGCCAGTGAGGTAGGCTGGATGTTCCCCCCACCTCCGTTTAAATTAAAATGTTAAGCCTTGTGTATAATATTGAAGGGCATAATAAAGACCTAAATAGAGGGGTGCCTGGGTGGCTCAGTTGGTCAAGCGACTGCTTTCAGCTCAGGTCATGATCCTGGAGACCCGGGATCGAGTCCCACATCGGGCTCCCTGCTCGGCGGGAAGCCTGCTTCTCCCTCTCTCACTCCCCCTGCTTGTGTTCCCTCTCTGGCTGTGTCTCTCTCTGTCAAATAAATACATAAAATCTTAAAAAAAAAAAAAAACTAGGTAGAGAAATATGCCGTGTTTGTTAATGAGAAGATATCTGTGGTGTTTTTCAACAAATTAATGTATAAAATGAATGCGTTTCTAATCAGAAGCCCAGTGGAGCTTTTCGTGATTAAGAGGCTGATGATGATATTCATAACGAAGACCAAAGAGCCAGAAATAACCAGGGTCATTTTGAAGAAGGAAGGGAGGGAGGCATCACCAGGTGAGACCACCTCGTGGGCGTGGTGTTCAGGCAGACCCCGCACTAACAGGACCTCGGTGCCAGAGTGGTGTCACAGCCGCTCAGGGAAGAGCAGACTGGGAAGTAGTGGTTGTCAGAGAAAAATAAGATTAAATCTGTCTCATATAAATAGGAAAGGCAAAACTACAACAGAAGAAAACAGGGTGCATCTTTATAATTTGGGGATTCAAGGGTTTTTTAACCATAAAAAAGCCAAACCATAAAGGAAAATATTGAGGAATTTTCTTTAATTTCTGGTATCCTAAATGAAAAAATGAGAAGACCCACTGTTACCTTCAGGGGAAGATTCAGGAACAGGATATAGGGAAACCTAATACCGAGAAGAAAAAGACAAACTAATAATAATAATAAATGGACAGAGGACACACACGCCATTCTGTGTGGCGGGAAACGAGCAGAGCCGCGCCCGAGCGGGCCAGCTTTATAAGCCGGGGGGGGGGGGGGGTGCTGTCGCAGCGATGAGCCAGTGCTGTTTCCTGCACGCTCGTCTGCTCGCTCCTGCCGGAGTTGCTGGAGAAAGAGAGAAAGTGCAAGACCTGCTGGATCTTTTAATAAGGCCGTGAAATCTTAATTCCAAACCCAGATAAGGATGATCACAGAAAATGATCAGCACATATCACTTAAAAGCAAACTAATACAGAAATCCTGTAGAAGATGTTTGCTGACTGAATGCAATAGCAGATTAAAAATAATTCATAACCATAAGTTAGGGTTTTCCCTGGACCGTCAGGAAAAGTGTCATTTGTGGTACGTTAACAGGCTGAGGGGAAATCGTATGAGGCTTTTGAAGACACTTTTAATAATGTTCTCTACCCATATCTGATTACAGCCGAGCCAGACAGGGCACTTGGGTGGCTCAGTCAGCTAAGCGTCCAGCTCTTGGTTTCTGCCCAGGTCATGAGCTCTCTCATATAAATTAAAATCTTACACACACACACACACACACACACACACAAAGCTGAGCAAAACAGGAACAGAAATAAATTTCTTTGACTTGGCAAAAGTTAAATAAGAAATACTAAAGCAAGGTGCCTGGGTGGCTCAGAGGGTTAAGCCTTTGCCATCGGCTCAGGTCATGATCTCAGGGCCCTGAGATCGAGTCCCACATCGGGCTCTCTGCTCAGCGGGGAGCCTGCTTCCCCCTCTTTCTCTGCCTGCCTCTCTGCCTATTTGTGATCTCTCTGTCAAGTAAAGAAATAAAATCTTTAAAAAAAAAATTCTAAAGTAGAACTTAACACTTAATGAAGAAGTTGCAGATGCTGTCACTTTCAGGTAAGGAATAAGACTATCTATTGTCACTGGTCCTGTCTAAATAGCCCTGGGCAGTGTCCAAGGAAAGAAAAACAGGTAAAGATCAGATAGGATGGGATAATAATAATCACCTACCACCAAGTCAGTGGCAAACTTTTGTTAACTGATAAGAGTTCAGCAAAGCTGCTGGGTAACAGATCATTTTAAACATCAGTAGCCTTTCTCTGCCTCAGTAATAAGCAGTTAGAATGTATAATAAAAAGCAAAGTACCAGTCATAAAGTACATCAAACTTAAGATAATTTCTGAATAATTAAGCCCACATACCTAGAGAGAAAACTTCAAAGTGCCAATAAAAGCAGTCCCAGAAGCAGAGCAGTCCTGGGCGCCTGGGTGGCTCAGTTAGGCGTCTGCCTTCGGCTCGGGTCCTGGGGTTGAGTCCTGCGTCAGGCTCCTTGCTCTGCGGGGAGTCCGCCCCCCCTGTCCCCCTTTGCCTGCCGCTCCCCCTGCTTGTGCTCTCGCTCTCTGTGTCAGATAAATAATAAACATTCTTTAAAAGTCCCCAGTGCTGTGCAGAGGGTCGTCGTGCGGAGTGGGCGGAACTGGGAGGGCTCACGCATGGGGCACTGCACCGTCAGGACCAGAAACATGGGTCTTCCACACTGTGCCGAGGTGCCGAGAGAACTACTAAGAGGTGTGCAACGCAGAGCCGTTCCTGTGCCTCAGAATTACACATAACGTGTGACTACACATTTTCTAAGAATGAAAGTTACTGGTAGGAAGCACATCAGGATAGTTGCTTTCATGGGGAGGGAGTGGAGAATGGGGATAAAGAGGAGTGAGGAACCAGGAGACTTGCCTGCACCCATCTGAAAGCCACCCAAGATATCATCCTAAAGTTGGACTTTTCCTAAGCAAATCCAGGGCAGGGCTCCACTCTGAGAACATGGCCTTTCCCAGAGGGAACCTCCAGCCGCCCTTCAGCGGATTCTGGTGCCGCGTTGATCGTCAGAATGGGAAGTCCAGACAGGATAGAGAACGGTCTACTTTTACACCCCACAGTCAGCCATTGGAAACATTTGCTACTTGTCTTTCTCTGCCAGGAGTCATCAAAGGGGGAAATAACCCTTCCTGTATTTTGCTTGCCCCCTTCGGATCCAGCTCTCACGTGTTCTGACTTCTTTCCTTCATGATGTCTGTACTTCTCCTCATGCACTGTCAGAGGGCAGCTCGAGGAGGAGCTCCATCATGGTGCAGGCCCCTGGGATAGGAGCAGCAGGCTGCTGGGGGTCCTTCCTGCTGACGGTTGGATGCTGGGCTGGGCTCTGAGAGCAGAACGCCTTAACTAAAGACTCATTCCTCCAAACAGGTTCCTTTGACACCTCCACCGAGTCTGCAGTTCTGCTTATGTGCAGTCGTGGACATAGTACCCCCCCACATTCCTCATTTGTAGGAATATTCTGAAACTCTTGTACATTTCTTTTTCTGTTTTGCACACTTGGCTTCAGAGTGTTGAAATCCTATCGGTATGTACAGTAATGCGGGCCATTCTTTATCAGTCACCAGCTGCATTACATTGTCCCTCCTCTGGTTCCCTCTCGTGTGTGACCCCTCCCTTTCGTGATCCCCGTCACTGTCTGTGCTCCCGTGGCCCCTCCCCGAGCATGCTCGGCCCCGGGGCTTTACTCCATGGCCGCCAGATCTGGCAGGGCCGTTTGCATGCGCCTTCACCCTCCGCTGGTGCTGCCACCTGGGGTGTCTAATCCCGCCTGTCCTCCTCTTCACTGCAGTGAGGAAGGAAAACTGTCTACCTCTCAAGATGCTGCTTGTAAGGATGTCGAGGAGAGCCCTGAGACAGCAGAGGCCAGGGCTGCGGGCCCCCGGCCCCCCAGCGGTAGCCCAGAGCAGAGGTGAGTCCCCAGATCCGGCCACGCCCTAGTCCTGCGGCTCTGGTCTCCCTGAGCTGGGAGGGAGGTTGGCCTCCTGGGTGGGTGGGAGCAGGGGAGATGGGAGGGGTCATCACAGGTGTCCTCAGGCTGTCGGGGCCTTCCTCGGCACAGGCCACTCTAGGCAGGGTGCCTGAGCCAAGAACTCAGAACAGTTGATCTCCTTACCCCCAAAAGCCAAAAACTGGTGTTTGGAGATTTGGTAGCATCACTGGCTCTTTAAGAAATTACTGGGAACGGAAGGGAAGGATCTCTGATGCTGGCTTACCTTCCCCCTGCACGCTTGTTTTTTTTTTTTTTTTTTTTGAGGAGATGCTAAGTTGAGGCTGATACTGCACCCCTCTGAGATTGGGGTCCTAGACTGTGGCAGTCATAGTCTCACGGGGTCCGCAAGGTCATCAGCCACAAGCAACACCCGGTACCCTTTTCCCATCATCACACACGTGTGACACAGGCAGAGCCTCCCTGGAGACCCTTTTATAAGATGATCCCCTGTGTGGTTTTGTGTGTGCACAGTGTCTTGATAGAGCGGGAAAGCCCAGAGCCCGGTGACTGGGGTGTGGTGTCCCTTCCTAGTCACCCGTAGCTCACACTGAGCCAGTGCGCTGAGCCCCCGCCCCGAGGGCTGGCGGCCTCTGATCGCTCCAGAGCGCACCGCAACTGGACGATCTGCCCTTGGACCACAAGGAACTTTGCTTGGCACTGCCCAGAATTAGCTTTTTTGTTACATCTAAGTTTGTACCTTCCTTCCATAAGAAATAAAGTAACCTTCAAAGCCATTTCAGAGAAATTGTACTTTCTCCCTCACCAGAGCCCACCCCCAAAATGTCACTTTAGGGGGTGACATAACCAGTGGGCATCAGCAGGGGGCGCCCTCTGCTCGCCGGTTGGTGAAACCCTGCTTTTGTTTCTCTTGTGGGAATTACAGCCAGAATGAGGGGTTTACTTTTATGATTTAAGAAAAAAAGAAAGCCCTCTTGGCGTGTAGAGCAAATTCTTAGGAGAACCGCTGGAGCACGTTGGCTGAGAGCGGGCTCCGGGAGGGGCAGCGACACGCCAGCGCCCAGGGCCCCAGCCCCGGCTGTGAAGTATTCCGGGCACATCACCTTTTTTTCAGATGTGTTTTGTAGCATCTTATTCCTAGTCAGTTATGTCCTCCCTAGTTTTTGCCCGCAAGTCCCCTTTATGTCGAGGGCTGCTTAGAAGGCAGGACAGCCCAGGTCTGTCCCAAGTTGGAGCTGCTTCAGGAGTCTCTCTGTTTCTGGGACATATGATGCAGGAGGCTCTGGGATCGTTTCCTTGGCTCTCTGGAGGGCAGAAGTACTCGCTTTGGGAGAGCCACTCGCTCTTCTCCCGCCTGGAGACGTTGGGCGTGAAGAGCCCTGCCTTTGGTCAGCCTCTCTGACGTCGTGGGAACGGGGGTGGGCAGTGGACAGAGATGAGGGCATGCGTTGTGTCCGCGCATCCATCCATCTCTCTCTCCTCCATCTAACACACGGGAGTGGCAGCCAGGGGTCGAGGCCTGGGGGGAAGCAGTCACTAACAGACTCTCAGTGATAGAGGGAGGTACGTGTAGAAAGAGGTGCTGCTGAAGAATCGGGAGAGCCGCGTGGGAGATCAGGAGCCCCACTTAGATGGGGCAGTGGCGGAGGGCCGCTCAGAAGGTGGCGTTGGGCTGCTGTGATGGCAGGGAGAAGGTACGTGGTCCAGCGTGTTCCATCTGTGTCCTAAGAGCGATGCGTAAAAGGTGGAGACAGCCATTGGGACTTGCTAGGTGCACTCTTCCCCACATGGTTCCCGTCCCAACCAGGCTGTTGTGAGCCCCTGGGTTGAGAGATGTGTACAGCTGCACTGAGTGACTTGCACGGCCACGGAATTTAATATTCACCTCCTGTGGATCGAGCACGTGCGATACCTGTGCCGGCCAGCGTGCCAGGCACTCGGCGCCTGTCATGCACCCACCTTCTGTGGGGCTTGTTGTGCCCCTTTCCTGGGGGGGTGGAGCTGAGCTGGGAGAGGGGAGAAAGTGCGCCTGAGACCTGGCAGCTCGTGAGCAGGGATGGTGGGATCTGCACGCGCTGTGCCCCTGGCCTTCAGACGCATTGCTCGCGGGGCCAGCTTGTGGCAGATGTCTGACGCCTTGGGCTTGTGAGTTGTGAGCTGGTCCAGAAGCGCCCCGTGTGCATCCCAGGGTGTCTCTGAGCACCCTTTCCGAAGCCTACGTCGCAGGCTTGAAGAGCCGCCAAGACTGTCATCCATGTTTAGGCAAGAGGGTTGAATTTGTTGATCGGCCGTCATACCGTTCCTCTAGCATTCCCTCTTTCTTTTGAGAGGAAGGGAGAGAGAGAGGGAGAGTACACTCGGGGGTGGTGGCAGAGGGAGAGGGTGAGAGAGAATCTTGAACCGGCTTCTGACATGGGCCTCGATCTCACGACCCCGGGATCATGACCTGAGTCAAAAGAGTCGAAGGCTTAACCGACTGAGCTCCCCGGGCGCCCCTATTACTTCCTCTTCCCAACTTCAGCCCTGACACTTGCCTGGAGGAAGCACGTTAGTTAAAAGTGCACACTTGGTTTCAGGAGCTGGTCCTATTTACAAGCCTCCCCCTCGCCACCCCAGTAGAAGACTGCTGCTTTTCCAGTGAAATTTTATGTGGGTTCCAATATATGGAACAGATGAAAAGCTGTTTGAAGGAGGGATTGAGCGTGTCGCTCGTGACGGGTCCAGGAGCAGCAGTCCAAAAACCACAGCCCCGGTCCCCATCTGTGCTTCTAAGAGGCTGAGGAGGGCTGGTTTCCGGGAGCCCTGTGCTGTTGCGGCTCGCTGAGTGCCTGTTAGCCCCAGCTAGGTGAAGCTCACGCGCTGGTAGGGTTCTGCAGTTTTCGATAAATGCATTTGTGAGGCATTCCTTGAAGTAGCTCCTAAGTGCCAGGCTTTGGGCTTGACGTTGCGTAGATGATATTAAGGTAAGTGTGTCCTTTGGGGAGCTAGGGAGCTAAACCGCTTTGTTTCGCCTTTAAGCGCCTCAGATGTACGTGTCTTCCTCCGCAGGACTGACCAGCCAAGCATGCCAGGCGACACGTCCGTCAACGGCCCTGTATGATGAGTGACCCGTGCTCGCTGCTGACTGAGGACCGCAGGCCGCCACCGCTGGGGCCTCTGCAGACCCCCGGAGCCCGCCAGGCCGACACTGCTGCACTCACGCTGCGAGGGATCAGGACCAGCACCCTTTATATTCTAGATTCTAGGACATTGTACAGAGAAATCCAGAAGTGTAAAAATATTGCACATTGACAAATACCAAGAATTTTTGCGTATGTTTATATTGTATTGTTCTAAATGATGGGTGGCCTGTGAAATAAGACCGTGCCGCCCATGTAATAATAGTAGTAATACTATAGTTAAAATGGCTGTAAGAATAGTTTTATAAAAGTGAATACACAGATCTATTGTATTTGAAACATAACTATTTGACAATTATTAGTGTGACCAAAGTATTAGGCAGTTTTCATACATTTTTCACCTTGTACAAAATTCTGAATTCATTTCTCTTCCCGGCTGGCAAGGAGTTGTAGGGTTGACATGCCCTCTTAGTGTTATTTTGGTTGTTCTAACTCACAAACGTGATTTTGAATAAGAAATATTTGCTGTTCTTTTTATAACCAGTTTTTGATTGGTAACTGTTTTCTGTATTGTTTTAAACGGATCAAAAAATGTAAGTCTATTGGTAGAGATTAAGTATTTATTGCTACAACTTAGTTGATAAATTGATGTTATTGTAAAGCCATATGTTCTGTTAAAGTCTTGGTTGCTTGAAATGGTTATTCCTGCAGGTGAAACACTAGACTATTTGGAGTGTACATGGCTTGTGGTTTGAGTTATTTTGTTTTTCGTTTTTCGTTTTTATTTTTTGTTTTGTTCTCATAGTTCCTCTGCCTTTTAACCCATTCACCAAAATTTACCTTGTTAAGAAGCATCACCAATGAACATTTCCGAGCGATTTGCATATGAAACAAACCTAAACCACATCGGGCAGACCAGTCGAAGGACACTTGTGCCGCAGATGGGCCAGAACGCGTTCGTGTACAGGCTAGTGTTTCCACCCAGAGACCAGAGCCCGGCACCTGAGCGCGGGGTTGTTCTTCTCTACCTTGTGAGGTTTCCACGCGTAAATCCTAAGCCAGTGTATTTTTTTTTTTAGAACTGGTTGGTGTATATATATAGTGATTATGGATACTAATTCAATGTAATTTATAATTTTCTATGTCAATATAAAAATACATCACAGCCTTCCCAAACAGCTGAAGCAATATGTCGCATATTGCCACATCGTCTGGGGAAAGGGTCAAATCTCTTCACCTCTCGCACTTTCAGATGCAGATCAGGTCTTCATTTCTGTAATAGAAAACTATTCACGTATTTTTACATCATTTGTTTGTCCTGACCAGTATTTAAAACCAAAAGGATATTCTGAATAATGGCCAACGATTTTTTTAGAACTAGCATCCCAAGCAGCGTGCCTAAACATTACATTGCATATGGAAATAAAAAAAATCAAATGTTTAATGCCTTATTTCTTATTTACTCTCCCATTGTAAATGGCGTAGAAATTCTGTGTTGAGGCTTCCCGGGGCAGACCTAGCCCTCAAGGACCGTGGAGCCGGCGGTGTGCGCTGGGACGGCCGGCGGCGGCGCCTCCCTTGGCCTCGCGTACCTCCTCAGGAGCCCGTTCTGTTGGGAGCTGCTCCCAGAAGAGGCTGTCCTCATGCCTTCTTCTCCGGAACGTCGCACCACCAGGGGACGGGGCTCCTTTCGCTGGTCTCAGGATGCTGACTCCGTGACGACCTCGGGGAGCGCGCACGGCGGACACACTCTTGTCCTCGCCCGGTGGAGCTCCGTGCTGGCCCCGCCGGGGCTTGCCTAGGATGGTGCGCGGCGCCGTGTGGATGTGGTTGGCTTCTCCGCCCACCCAGGGTGGCACAGCGGCCTGCGTCCGCCTGCCCCCTGCTGACGCCCGGTTTTTCCTTGGAGCAGCGTTGTGTTTAGCTCGTCTTCCGCGGCAGGGAAAGGACACGAGGACGCAGAGAAGAAGGTCTGTGGCGGGTGCCAGCGCGGGCCAGGAGGAAGCACAGTCTCATTTAGTGTCAACCAGTTTCTGTGTATCGGCCACGCTGAGCCGCGGGGCTAAGCCGAGCCTACAGTACAGCACCTGTATTAAAGAGAACTACAACAAAAATAAAGCCTGATTCTTCGCTTCTAGAAATCTTTCATAATAACCAGACAAGGTATGTGGGAGCGCCACTGATTTTTCTAATTTTTTTAAATTCAGTTTAATTCACCTGCAGTGTACTACTAGTTCAGAAGTGGAGGTCAGTGATTCATCAGCAGCCTACAACCCCCAGTGCTCATGACGTCACGTGCCCTCCTTCGTGCCCGTCACCCAGTCGCCCCAGCCCCCGCGCCCGGCTCCCCTCCAGCAACCCACAGTTTGTTTCGTGGAGTTGAGTCTCTTACGGTCTGTCTGATTTCGTCTTACTTTATTTTTCCCTCTCTTCCCCTAAGCTCCTCTGTTTTGTTTCTTGAATTCACAAATGAGTGATATCCTGTGGTCATTGTCCTTCTCTGACATAGTTCGCTTAGCGTGACACCCTCTGGTTCTGTCCACGTTATCACAAATGCCGAGGTCTCATTCTTTTTGATGACCGAGGAGTATCCCTTTCGTCATCCATCGATGGACATCTGGGCTCTTTTCCATAGTTGGGCTGTCGTGGACACTGTGGCTATAACATTGGTCTTTTAGGGTCAGGGCTTCCTGACATGAGCTCTCGGGCCGTCTGCTGGGCCCCGAGTTTAGGGGATGCCCGCCCTGGGGGCAGGGATTCGTCTTGCCCACGGCTGTTGCCCGGAACCCAGAACCATCTGGCGCCCAGGTGTTCCATGAGTTCACTTGTGGGCGACAGCTGCCCCTGGCTCTTGCCACTCTAGCTTCTCACCTGCTCCGCGGGTTGTGCTTCCTCGACCCGCATTTCTTGGCCTCCGGCCCTACCAGTAACTTCGGTGGTACAGTTTTTCTGGTGCCGTAGAATGGTGTTTCCAACGTGGTGCTACTTCATAGTGCTCGGTCAACAGCAGGCTCCTGCCCCCTGTTGACATAAACAGGCGTGGTTCCTGCCTCCCGGAGCCCGGCTGTCACCGGTGCCCTCCGCCTGCCCCCACACTCCGGAGCTCTGTGCGCATCCCACCTCCCCCCCTTGTCGGGGCTGACGTCCTTGAGGACATGTTTACAGGCTTCAACGTAGGTACACTAGTTCTTGGCTGTAGTCAGTGCTTAATGTGTTAACTCTTCTGTCACTTCTCGGCTCTGTAAGGTCCCAGGCTGACCTTTCTAAGCCTGGCTTTGAGCCTGCTCTTTGACCTAAAACCACTGCCTCCTGGAAACTCCAGCGCCTTCTTCCCGGGCACATGGCTCCGAGACCCGCCTGTCGCCCGTGCCCGCTCGGGCCCGCCCTGGTGTTCCCGTGCACCGTGGACGGCTGCTTCGGCACCACGCAGACTCATTGCACACCCCGTGGTCATTCTTTACCTTGGTGTGCTTTCCTCTCTGGATCCTTCTCCCGTCCGTGTTCATCCCTTTTCAGTCAATAATTTGCAGCATTCAGTGGATGCTGTCTGCGTTTATCCTCACCGTCTGGACCGCTCAGCACTTACCCCCAAGCAGGCGGCCCGGTGCTGCGTTTGTGGTGACCCCCCGCCCCCATCTGCGTGTGTCGAAGGCAAGGCCCACCACCCCTGGCTGTGCCCCACGCTGCCTTAGGGGAGCGCTGGTTTGCTTTGGTTTTGATTTTCCTGTAGGATTCTTGACCTGTTCACCTAAAATGGAGTTCTTACTCTCTGCCGGACTGTGTTCTAAGTGCTTTATATGTATTCACTTTCCTCCACGGCGATTCTGAGCTAGGTAGCCGCTGTCGTCTTATACACACGCCAGGGGCCACAGGGGTGAGCTGGTTTTCTCCAAGGACGCCTGGCTGGCAAGGGACAGAATTGGGAAGGCTTGACCGTGCGTGTGCACCTGATGGTGGAACACTCCCAGCCAAGGCCTTTTGGGGCTTTTTTCTTAGAATTTGGCAGTTGAATTTCAGAGTAATGCAATGAACGGAGACTAGCTGCATGGGATGTTTGGTAGCCGATCGAGCTGTAGAAATGCTCGTTGACTGAAGAATCGTGCTCGGGACAGTTCTGAAGCAGCTGGGCGTGTATGGGAGAAGTAAATCCATGAGTTCACCAACAGGAGTAGAGACCTTTGGGCGACTCCCGAGACTGCACCCGCTTGCTACCGGGCCTGAGCCCCAACTGGCTGTCCTTCGGCTTCACTGGCAGAGCTGAGTCGTTACAACAGAGACCACAGGGCCTGAGCCCCCAGGATACTGACCGTTGGCCCTTCACAAGGAAAGGTCACCTGCCTCTGAGATAGAGCAAGGAGATGGGACAGAATCTGCAAATAAACCAGCAACGCACATTGTGCCAGCCGTGCCCAGCGTTGCCACAGCAGCGACGCGAGGAACTGTTCAGCCTGTAACTCACGACGGGGAGCTCGTATGGGAAGGAGTGGATGTTGACGCCTACTGCCCACCTCACACAAAAACCAGGGCAAAATAGGCTATAGTCCTAAACAGAAGCACTTCAGCTTCTAAAAACACGTAGCTAAACCACTTTGGAAGGGGCAGTTTTCTTGGGAAACAAAGCACAAGTCACAGAAGAAAACACAGTGGCTTTTACCACAGTGAAGTTTTTCTGCTCTTCAAGTGAACAGGTAGGCCTTTGACGGCCATGAAGAGAATGATTTCTGTGTGCCTGACTCCTACCCTGCAGATAGAAAAATGCAAATCAAAAAGATGGAAAACCTATTTTAATCAATGGGCAAAGGACTTGAACAGATTAACACAAAGACAGTACACAAGTGGCCAAGAAGAACGTGGAAAGTTGTTCAGTGTCGCTGGTCATCCCGAAATGCTAATTAAAACCACAAGAAGATACCACGTCCCATCTGAGAGAATGGCCAAGATCAAAACAAAACAAAACAAAACAAAAAAACCTGACAACCAAGTATGATGAGAACCTAGAGCCTCAGGACTCATGGCTGTCTACAGTAATGCATCCAATGTGGAAATCTGTTGGGCAAGTTTCCAATTTTTTAAATTGGGGATATGTCTCCTTTAGGACTCTGCGCTTCTACTAGATATTCACCCAGGAGAACTCTCTGTCCACAGAAGATACACAAGCATGTTTATTCTTGGTTTATTCGTCATGACAAAACATTTTTTAAAAATGCCTGACAGCAGGAAAATGGATAAGCAGGTTATGGCATATTAATACAATAGAATATCACTCAGCAATAAATAGGAATGAACTGTGTGAATACAATGCATCGTTACCAATCTTGAAAATGTCCAGAGAAGGGAGCAAGCCATCTAAGCAAGAGTACTTTTTATGAAGCTCTAGAACCGGTCCGACTGATGGACAATGCAAGAAATCAGAACATGGTTTGCTCCTAAAGGGGAAGGAAGGCACTGGCTGTAAAGGGACTCAAGGGAACTTTCTGGATAATGGAAATCAGCATGTTGTGTCTTGGAGGTTACTTGAGTGTAGACATTTGTCAAAACTCACCGAACTCAACACCTAAAACCTATGCACTTTATGACATGTAAGTTATACTTTAAACTTTCTCTAAGATAAGGAAAAGGAGCAAAAGGTAAAGCAAACACTGAACATTGTCAGGGATGCCCTGTGGCCCGTGTCACGTGGTGACCAGGGAATTGCTTTTCCTCCCCCGCAGAGGAGAAGAGGCCAGATCTTTCTGGATTTGGGAAGAGGATCTGAGAGCATGCTTGCGTTAGTGTTCCCTGGAATCCAGCCTGGACTTGTCTGCCCGTGGTACATTCTGGATTGCCCCTTTCCGTGCACTTGTCTTTCCGGCCTTCTGGAGGGAGGGGTTTGCATTTGTTCAGTGCCGCCTTGTGCCAGGTGGGTAAAGGTGTCTAACCCAAGGGTCAGGTGTTAGGAAACACCCAAACCATGTCCTTCAGAACAGTTTCATTAATAAAACAAACGTTTTGAATCCACGTGTTTGCTCTGTCTTCTCTCCAAAGGGGTACTTTATGTCAGAAGGGCCAGGCAGGATTTATTACCTTCACTAAAACTGCAGAAGCAACCTTGAGGCGCAGGAAGAAAGGTGAGAGAGCCCCAGTTTGCAGGGAGGGAGTGCCATGAAGGTGGGGCCAGAGCTGTCCCACCTCCACGTCCCCTCCCTTGGGGGACAGCCCCACCCATGGCTGACAGTAGCGTCAGGGTTAGGTCTAATGGGTTAAAAGGACCAACGAGTGAGTAATATTTGGGGTGACTTTTTTCTCCTGACCTTGTATTCTCTGTGGGATCTTACTGCCACACAGGCATTCCTGGCCTCTCTCTAACTAATCTCACTCTCAGGGGAGGGGAGGGTGATTCATTTAACTTGGAAAGGAGCTGTGTTTTTGGTTCAATCCCCTAAGTGCTTTTTCTCCCGTTCGCTGGCCTACCAAGGAGTCCGTACTAGTCCGTTGTCTTTGTATAAGCCGCCCTCTGCACAAGACCCGTGGGTGCCCGGCTCTGCAAGTAGTTAGGGAAGTGAGTCTACATCAGGAGTGAAGTATTTACAAGCCCATTTGGCCGCGGGTCTCAAGCTGGACTTTTTTTTTTCTTAATAAGGATTTTATTTGAGAGAGCGCACGAGTGAGAGTGCACAAGCAGGGGGAGCAGCAAAGAGAGGGAGAAGCAGGCTTCCTGCTGAGCAGGGAGCCCCACATGGGGCTCGATCCCGGGACCCTGAGACCAAGGCAGCCATTTAAGTGGCAGCCACCCAGGTGCCCCTCACGCTGGACCTCCTGACCAGGTGTTCTTCATTAGTCTTCCAGGTTATAATCCTCACCTGTTTCTGAACTTCCAGGTAGAGAAGGATGGGTTCCCCTAACCCTGCCCCCAAAGCAAAAATAAAAAGACATAAGTTGTTACATCAAATCTAGAGTCTCTTTAAAAGACAGATGGTCAGGCTCGGATTGAAAATAAAATCAGCAATATGTTGTTTATGTGAAAGAAGTGACAAAAGCTGAAAATAAATAGAGGGAAATGCAAACAAAAAGACCTATCAAGGAAAGTGGGATTTAAAGTTAAAACCGTTGGGTAGGTAGGGTCAAGGGACGGTGTATCAAACCATAAATACAGCAGCTAACCAATTATTAGAAATGCAGGGAGGGGGACTTCTGTTTTCAGCTATCAGAGTGATTTTTAGCAGTTTAAAGATCCTGCAGACAACAGTAAAACCTCTAAAATCTCACTGTTTGAAGGCAGTGAGTGGAGAGCAGATAGGCTGCGTGTGCCCAAGGGGCCAGGGTCCTAGAGAGAAAGGAAACACTTCCAAGTAAACCTGACTTTCCATGCCACTTTTCACCTTGCCGAGTTCACTGATTAAATGGCATGAGACACGGCAGAAAGCAGAGGCTCAGAACTCTCAGCACTTAGAGGGCTGCAAAGACAAAAATGGGAGTCAAGAGCTGTGAAGGAGGCCAGGGCTGAAGGCACAAGATCTTGGAGAAAAGAAACATAAGTGAGTCTGACATTCACTACTTACCTCTCAAGGCCTTTGATGATGCCTAAGCTATGCAGAGAGAGAGGCTAAAAAGCCAAGCAGAAAACAGCAGCTGAGAGACTAAGAGGCTGAGAAGAGTCTAGGCACCTCAGTGCTGGGGAGGTAGAAATTGGAGTTCAGGGACTTCACACGAAGAGGGACCCATAAGCATATTGAAACCACTGAAGAATTAACACTTGAAGAGTAAGAGGACAGCAGAGACAGAGCAGTGTTTACTGAAAGAAGCAAATCTCTTCACAAGGACAACTGGATCATCTAAATGCTGCTACCATTCTCCATACACAATGTTGGCGTTGAATAAAAGCTAGGTTGTGCTGGAAGACAACGTGTGCCAACTGATTGAAAATTGGAGAAAGGTGATCTAGATCTTAGAGAGTTTAAATTTTAAACTATTTATATATATATATATATATATATATATATATATATATATATATATTTTTTTTTTTTTTTAAGATTTTATTTATTTGACAGAGAGAAACACAGCCAGAGAGGGAACACAAGCAGAGGGAGTGAGAGAGGGAGAAGCAGGCTTCCCGCCGAGCAGGGAGCCCGATGTGCGACTCGATCCCGGGTCTCCGGGATCACGACCTGAGCCGAAGGCAGTCGCTTAACCAACTGAGCCACCCAGGCGTCCCATAAACTATTAATATATTTAAGACAATAGGGGTCCAATTGGAGAGTTTTACCCCCAAAAAATACATATTACCAAAAAAAAAGTCGAATGGAAATTCTAAAACTGAAAGGTATAGTAATTGGAATTTGGAATCACATAAGTGAATTTAAAAGCAGATTGGACAAAGCAGAAGATAAGATTTAGGAATTTATGATATGTCTGTAGAAACCATGGAGACAAGTGTGGAGAGGAAAAAGGATGGAAAATCCGAAAAGCACTTAAGAGAAATAGAGGACACAGCAAACATATGACATACATGTGCTTGGAGTCCCAGAAAGCAAAGAGGAAAACAATGGGTTGGAAGAAACACCAATAAGAATTTTCCAAAATTAACCAAAAGACATAAAACTTTACATTCAATAAACTCTGTACAGCGACACTACTGAACCCTAGAGAAAAAGACATCACTTTCAATAGACATTACTTTTCAGTGGAAATGATGAAAGCAAGAAGGCGTGGAGTGACATTATGCGCTGAGAGAAGTGCTAACCTAGAATTCTCTGCTTAACAAATTATCCTTCAAAATGAAAGCAAAATAAAAACAGTTTCAGAAAAAAATAAAAACTTGAGAGACTTCAACAACAACAGAGCTGCATTAAGAGGAGTGTACCCTCCCAGCAGCAGTGAGAACACCAGGAAGGGAAGTAAGCACTACACAGTGATAAAAAAGAAATGAATGTGCCTGTGTCTTGGGCAGTTGAAATTATATGTGGATTAATACAGTATTGGGACAACTGGATATCCACCTCCAAGAATGAAATTGAACCTTACTTCATACACAAAAATAAACTCGAAAATAGATGGAAGATTTAAATATGAGACCAGCAACCGTTAGAGTCCTAGAAGAAAACACAGGGGTAAAGTCTGATGACATTGGTTTTGGCAAGTCTGATTACATCAGACTAAAAAGTTTCTGCACAGCAAAAGAAACAACAAAATGGAAAGACATCTATGAATGGGAGGAAGTGGTTTGCAAACCAGATATCTGATAAGGGGTTACTCTCCAAAATGTGCAAGGAAGTCCTACAACTCAGTAGTAAAGAGAGCTAATGACCTGAATAAGAAATAGACAAAGGACTCGAACATTTCTCCAAAGATGACACACAAATAGGTATATGAAAAAAAATTGACCATTACTCATCACCAGGGAAATGCCAATCAAAACCACAATGAGATACCACCTCATATTGTCGATATGACTCTTTAAAAATAAAGGCAAACCAAAGGACAATTGTTGGAGAGGATGTGGAGAAGTTGGAACCCTCACACACTGCTTGCAGGAATGCAAAATGGTGCTGCCACTATGGAAATCCATATGGAAGTTGCTCAAAATGAAAAACTAGAGCTATCATATCATCCAACAATCCCACATCAGGGTATTTATCAAAAAAAAAATTGAAATCAGGATCTCAAAGAGATACTAGCGCTCTCCTGTTAATGGCACTATTATTCACAGTAGCCAATATGTGGAAGTAGAAAATGTCCATTGACAGGTGAATGGATAAAGAAAATATGGCATAAACGTGCACTGGAATACTATTCAGCCTCTTAAAACAAGGGAATTCTGCAATCTAGAACAACATGGTTGATCCTCTAGGACATCACACTAAATAAAATAAGCCAGTCACATAAAGATACGTATTGTGTGATGCCTCTCAGATAAGGTGGTGAAAACCATCAGATTTATAGGCTCAAAGCGTGGGATGGTTGCCAGAGGCTGCAGGAGGTACATACCAGTGGGCATGTTTCAGTTAAGCAAGAACAACTCTAGAGACCTGTACAACACTGTTCCTTTGGTCAACAATAGTTACTCTGCACTTAAAAGTGTGTTAGAAGAGTAGGTCTCACGTTAAGTGTTCTTACCACAATTCAAAAAATGTTTTCGAGCAAGTAAATGTCTAATTTCACTAGTAAAGAACATCCCATTTTAAGAAAAGAGATAAATGACTACAACACAAGGCAGAAGAAGGCACATAGTTTGCCTTTCAAAGTTCTAGCATTCTCTATTTAGTGTTGAGAATACTCATTATCCTCTGATAAAGATCCAGGCTGTACTCTAGGGTCACCACCAAAAACAAAACAAAACAACAACAACAACAACAAAAACAAGTGTAAGTAGAGGTTACTAGAAGAGGGGCACCTGGGTGGCTCAGTTGGTTAAGCATCAGCCTTCAGCTCAGGTCATGATCTCTGGGTCCTGGGATCAAGCCCAGCTGA
>PITA01026876.1:0-21910 GCA_004023965.1 Spilogale gracilis
TTTTTTTTTTTTTTTTTGGCATATGGTATCATTCAGGGACCCCAGTGGACCCACCATAACTTGTGTGAGCCACTGCCTCCACTGATTTCTTATTAGTTCCCTTTGAAAATGGAATCATGTGTTTGATATATTTGTCTCTTTTCCCAGATATGTCTTCACACCTTAAGAGAGTATGTAAATAACAACTTATAGAAAATATATAATAGATGTTGCCACAAATGATTATTTAGGATCTTCATTTACCCTACTAGGTGTGAATGTTTATACTTTGCTCTGCAGAAATGTCAATGTATTTGGTAATGGGATGCTGCTCCCAGATCCTGCCAAGGGAGTGTTAGTAATCTGTGGCACAACGTTTAATACCTTATACAAATAAATTGAGAAATCCTAAATTCTGAATACATCTGCCCAAGGGCTTCAGACAGGGGAGTATATAAATTAGGGCAAAACTTGATAATTAATGATAGAGGGTAGAAAGTCGTAGTCACACAGCTGTTTTATTTTTAACTTAGTTTTTTTTTGATAAATGAAAAGTGTATATATTTAATATATAGTTTCCTTGATAATTTGGATTTTTAGACTACCTTGTTTCTGTGATTAGAAGGTCTTATTTTTCCTTCAAAATGACAGCCGAGCTTTTCACCAACAACAAGACAACTGTCAACCCTGTCGTTTCCTTTCTATTCACGGGTTGTGTATTATTTTTAAATCTCTGCTAGAATCTTTTTAAGCCACTTGCCGCTTTGTGAGTTCATTTACCTTAAACTAGGAGACATAATTTAAAAAATTCATATGAACAGACCCTTAGATGCTTTAATGCCCTACAGTTCTCTGAAAGTGAATGAAACAGTAAACCCTTCCAAGAGTAAACTCTTCTTTTGGGATTCCTTAGACACATCCTTGCAGGATATGTGACGTAATGAGTGTGGTCACCTGACATAAGAAAAGTAATGTTTATATAGCAGATTACTCTGTACCAGGTGCTATTCTAAGTGATTCATAAATATTCATCTGATCTTCATAACAACTTTTGGTTTAAGTTTATTATTTTGTCACTTCTATAGGTGAAGAAATGGAGGCAGAAAATTAAGTAATTTGCCCAAAGGCAATGGTGGTTAAATGGCTTAACCACCACTGGTGGTTAATTGGCTTTTTCCATTATTCTGTACCGCCCGCCTCCCGTACTGTCAATTCATGTATTAGACAATATAAAGCTTTTAGATTTAAAGGAGTTTATAATATTTCCTCCTCATCTCACTGGTTTTTCTCGTGCTGTCCACCCCTCTTGAAACACACATAACCTGCCTTGGAATCCACTGGCTCAGGCACAAGCATGATTCAGCCAATGTAAATGAGCCTTGTTTTATGCACAGAAAATCTGAACTGCTTATCCAGGTGCCTTTGCTCCATTCGCTGCTTTTAGTTACTCACTCTTGTCTATAGAAACTTTCTTATAAATATGTTTTGTTTAGTTGCTTTAGTTTTTGAGCAAAATGTCTTCCCGGTGTGAATGTTTCAGGGGCAGTACTCTCTCAGATGGTTTTAAGGGCTGGGAACAAAGGTCCCCTTTCCTATTCCGGACAAATTTTGCTCATTCGGAAGTCATACCCTTTCCAGTAGCCTGAACGGTATTTACCCCGGCCAAACATGTCTGCTAGGCAGTGTGAGCGCGTGTGTGGACATTTAACCAGGACAAAACAAAACAGCTTTCATTCGGGAAGTTAAGGGTATTTGAAGTATTGGTCGTCTTGCTCTTCATTTCTAAAAGGATCAATACTCACCATTAGCATTGACACGGAACTGGAGAGGATTATGCTAAGTGATATTTCAAGCAGAGAAAGATAATTATCATATGGTCTCCCCTCATATGTGGAACATAAGGGATAGCACGGAGGATGTTAGGAGAAGGAAGGGGAAAACAAAGGGGGAGAAATCAGAGCGGGAGATGAACCATGACTGACTATGGACTCCAGGAAACAAACTGAGGGTTTCAGAAGGGAGCGGGGTGGGGGGAATGGGTGAGCCTGGTGATGGGTGTTAAGGAAGGCACATATTGCAATGAGCCCTGGGTGTTATACACAAACAATGAATCATGGAACACTACATCAAAAATTAATGAAGTACTGTATGGTGACTAACATAGCATTATTAAATAAATAAATAATTTTAAGAATAAAAGATTACAGTTATGTAATGACTTCCCATTTGCCTAGTATTTACCTTAAAGTTATTGGTAGAAAGCTTCAGGTAATAGATAGAATTACTCAAGGTATTTTTGAAACAAAAGTTGCCTTATTAAATTTGTTAATTGCTTTGAGTAATTTCCTTTGTTTCCTGTTTGACTAATTTGGTTGAGAAATAAAAGGGCGTAAGATGTAGCTTAAATGTTTATTTATTTTTATTTTTTTATTTTTTAAAGATTTTATTTATTTTACAGAGAGAGAGAGACCCCAGGCAGGCAGAGAGGCAGGCAGAGAGAAAGCAGGGTCCCTGCTGAGCAGAGAGCCTGATGTGGGCCTAGATCCCAGGACCCTGAGATCATGACCTGAGCCGAAGGCAGACGCTTTAACCCACTGAGCCACCCAGGCGCCCACATGTTTATTTTTTATTTTTTATTATTGATTGTCCTACAAGCCATGATTTTACCCCCAAGAAAAAGGGCACAATATTTCAAAATGTAATTTTTGACATAAAGATCCATGCTTTTACTAAAACTGACTTGTTTCTGGCCACTACTAATGGCATTTTTGTTTTTAGTTTGACAGCTAACTTTATATATTATATTTATGTAAATTATATTTATGTGAAGTAAATAAGAGTTAAGAAAGAATAACAAAAAGATTCTTAGCATTTGCAGTTCTGCCTTTTGTGGCCTTAAATATGAACATAAGGATAGACTATGCATTGACTTAAATTTCAATTTAGATTTCTCAGTAGTGGAATTTCCAGTAGATTTTTCAAAAATAAATCACTAAACCTTACCTCAGAGAGATTTTAATATGAGAGTCCCAAAGCTTTGCAAACATTGGGGGCTTAGTGTCTGAATAACTCTGAAGCTTAAGGACAAAGCTGGCTTATTGTTCTTCCATCTGAGGAGCTGTAGCGGGATCTGAAGACACAGAACCAATATTGTGTTCAGTTGGACCTCTGGATGGAACATAATTACCACACCTTAGTCGATGTTGGTCCAGGATAGTGGTTTGTAATGCTCCCACTCTTGTGAAAATCCCAGAGACTTTTAATTGCTATAAAGAACTCATATTCCATGACTCACTCCAAAGATTGCACCACTTGGATTACCTGAGAATGTATTTGCCCTCTATGTTCTCCTTAGGTCTTTGTGGTGCTTTCTCCCTTTGACTGTATTGAGTTTTTGTCCATAAAGGATAAAGAAAGACTTTTATACAGAGGGTGTCTTGAGGTTGGATGGGCACTGACTGAGAAGTGTCTTAGGATAATTTTTTATAGAGAACTGTTTAATTATTCAGTCTGGCAGTGATTAAATATATGCTTGGAAGAGATGCTTGCATGTGTCAGTAACAACTGTTCTGGGGGTGTTCGTATGTATTTTGAAGCTCTGATATTAGGTGATCCCCATTTAACATTGTTAAGCTCCTTGCAGAATTGATCCCTTTTATCATTATGCAATGTCCCTCTTTATCCCTGGTAGTATTTCTTGTTCTGCAGTTGTTTATTCTGTCTGATATTAATATAGCTACTCTAGTTTTCTTTTAATTAACATTCACAGGTATAACTTCTCCCATCTGTTTACTTTTAACCTATTTGTGTATTTATATTTAAAGTAAGCTTTTTTATTAAAACATTTTAATTGAATATAATTGACACACAATGTTATATGAGTTTCAGGTATACAACATGGTGATTTAACTTGTCACTGTAACTGTATCATAGTAGGCTCACCATAAGTGTACCTACTGTCTGTCACCATATAGTGCTATTACAATTATCACTGACTATATTCTTCTGTATGCGGTGCCTTTTATTCCTGAGACTTATCAAGGTCATAACTGGAAGCCTGTATCTCCCACTTCCTTTCACCCATTTTTCCCCACCCACCACCCTCTTCCTCCTGGCAACCATCAGCTTGTTCTCTGTATTTATATGTCTAATTCTGCTTTTTGATTGTTTATTCTTTTGTTGTTCGGTTCTACATAGGAGTAAAATCATATGGTATTTGTCTTTCTCAGTCTGACTTATTTCACTTAGCATAATGCCCTATAGGTCTGCCTATGTTGTTGCAAATGGCAAGACCTCATCCTTTTTTGTAGCTGAGTAATATTCCATTGTGTGTGTGTGTGTGTACCCACCCAGTATCTTCATTATCCATTCAACTATTAATGGACACTTGAGTTACTTCCATATCTTGGGTATTGTAAATAACACTGCAGTAAACATGTATCACACTGCAGTGCATGTATCTTTTTGAATTAGTGTTTAAGAAAGTTTCTTTGAAACAACCTATAATTGGGTCATGCTTTTTTACCCAGTCTCACAATCTGTCTTTTTTTTTTTTTTAAGATTTTATTTATTTATTTGACAGAGAGAAACACAGCCAGAGAGGGAACACAAGCAGGGGGAGTGAGAGAGGGAGAAGCAGGTTTCCTGCCGAGCAGGGAGCCCGATGTGGGACTCGATCCCGGGTCTCTGGGATCATGACCTGAGCCGAAGGCAGTCGCTTAACCAACTGAGCCACCCAGGTGCCCCTATTCTGTTCTCTTTTATTCACTCTTTCTTTTTGATCTTTATGTCTCAGTCTGAGTGATGTCGACTGACCTATGTTCAAATTTACTCTTTATTTCCTCAGCCGTGTTGAGTTTACTGATGAGTGTTCTTTTAGAGGCATTCTTCATCTTTGTTACCATATTTTTTATTCCTAGCATTCCATTTGCCTCTTCTCCGTTTACGAATCTCTAATGAAATTTTTCATCTGTTTATCTTGTTCACCTTTTCCACTAAAGTCTTTAATATTAATCATAGCTGTTATAACTTCTCTCTCTGATAGTTCCAATATCTGGGTCACATTAGAGGCTGGTTTTCTTGATTACTTCAGCTCTTGATAGTTTTTTTCCTGCTTATTTGATTGTCTCATAATTTTTGGTTGAAAGTTGGACTTTTTATTTAGAACTGTAGACACCAATAAATACTATTTATGTGGGGAAATGGGCATACCCTGTTTTTGCTAAGCCTTTAGTGTGGGGATGGGGTTGACGTACTAAGGAATTAAGCTGTGTTTGGGTTTTTGCTGTTGCTATGTCCATCCTTGGGAGCTGACAGTGTTCACAATTTTCTAATGTCACTTTGCAGTTAGGGTAGGAGTTGGCTTACCAGGTTTTTTTCCCATGCTTCTGTTGCACCCTCAGCTTTAGACTTGAGCTTGTACATAAGAGAGGTTTTCACCTATCACTCTTGCCCCTGCCCTGGCAGTAAGTTATTATTACTGATACTTGGAAATTACTAGCATGCTGCAGGGTAGGGATTGGATGATGGGAGCTGGAGAACTTTTCCTTGTCCCAGTTCATCCTTAGTCTTAGACAAATGCTGTTCCCTAAGTCTCAGGGATGGGACCTTCTTGATGATCTTGCTCCTCTCCAGTGATAGAAGCTCTCTAATAGTCTGGGCCCAGTAGATGTTTTGCTCCTCTCCAGGGGTGAAGGATTGCCTTCTTTTCCATTCTTTAGCAGCACTGTATCTCAGTTGGTGCCCTCAGAATGACAGGACTTCTGCTTTGTCCCCAGTGGTTGAGGCACTTGTTGGTAGAGCAGATGGGGAGAAGGATTCAGGTGAGTTTTGTGTCTTTCCCACGGTGCCACTGCTTCTGTCCCCAGGCCTCCACCACAAGGGAGGCTTTCTCTCATCTTGCACCTACCCTCAGTCCTTCTTGTGAACATTTGGTGGTGAGATCCGTGAAGAAGAGCCTGCGAGTGGGTATAAATTCCCATTGCGTTTGTGGCTCCCAGGGATTCTGTATTCTCATGCCAGCCCATACTATGCTTCTAGCAGTACATTACATGTTTAGATGACTTCTCGCCAACTTGTATGAGGCCTGGTGTCTATCCCAGGAAGCTCGATTTGCATCCTGTCTTTCCTTACATTTTAGGCCACTTGGATGCCGTGGGACCTTTGCTCTCTGATGTGTTCCAAAAAGGTTAACATTGTGTAAATTACACAGCTTTCCTTTGTTTTAAGGCTTTTTAAACGGTCTTTCTAGCTTTCTACATCTTTGGGAATGTTTTGTTTTACTGACTTAAGGCCTGAGATTTGAGTTTGCTGCTTCATTTGGGTGCAGTCAAATTCTGATTCTCAAATGAACTAGCACTAAAAGCGTGGCTGATGTCCTTGCAGAAACTTGGGGACTGTGGCAGTCGTGGAGCCAATGTAGTACCACATGTGGGGATGGTGTCAGAGAGCGACGCCGCACGTGCCTGACTTCCTTCCCCTCCAGACCTGGCTGCCCGGGAATGTCCTCGGAGACCTCCCTGTGTTCCCTGGAGGAGTGTGCTGGTAGGTATCCTTCTTTCTTTGGGAATCCTTCCCCAGAGGGACTGTTGAACCTGAGCCTTCCTGGAAATCTGACACTCTGTATTACTGCTGGCTTTACTAACGCTACATTCATTGGTGTGCCTCTGACCGGCAGGTTCTTGTCAGTGAGATGACAGGGGATTGACCACTGTGGCAGACAGGGAAATGACAGGCAAATTATCTGAATTAAAGATTCGGACATGCGTGGGGCACCTGGGTGGCTCAGTCATTAAGCTTCTGCCTTTGGCTCAGGTCATGATCTCAGAGTTCTAGGATCAAGCCCCGCATCAGGCTCCCTGCTTGGCAGGAAGCCTGCTTCTCCCTCTCTCACTCCCCCTGCTTGTGTTCCCTCAAGATTGAGACATATGAAAACATTTTTAAAAATACAAATGATCATTTCTTCCTAAATATTTTTTGTTTTCTTTCTCTTTTCTTATTTATCCTTCCTTTACTTTTCCCCACCAAAACTGTAGAAGAATAGCTCATCATCTCAGAGAAGCCTGAGGGGACTGCATAGACCATGATTTGTCAAAATGGGACATGTCACCCCGTGTTATCCTCTGAATGGCTGTATGCTTATTCTTTACTACGCCTACCTAGGAGGAGAGGGTGGGGAGATTTCTCCTTGTCCTCTCCTAGAGATTGGTCTTTCCTTCATCCCCTTTCAACATCTTGAAGGCACTTGGTATGTGTTCCATGAGTATTTGATGTAAATGGTGACGTAATGCAGACATGGCTTAGTTAGGTCTGCTTGCTTCAGCTTATGGAGTTGAATTCTATTCATTTGCTGCAGGTTACAGGTACAAGAACCCTTGCTCATACCATCTCACTTACTGATCTATAGCCAGTTCCCCATTTAATTTGCCAGACTTGGCTCTGGTCCTGACCCTTAGATAAAGTCCTCTGTCAAGTCCTAACTTCTTCCAGTCTTCAATTCAAGGCTACAAAACCATCCCTATTTCCTTGTCCCTTGGGGTCTAGAGGAGTTAGATGTTTTTTTTGTGTTTGGATCTCCGAGCATCTTTTAGCCAAAACCACCTGGCAACAATATCTTGGCCAGTGTCCCTGCCTGTGGCCTTAGAATTTCATTCTTTTTATCTCATTTTTCCAGCCAGAGCTGTAGGTCTTGTTCCCTTTATTCCAGCATCCTGAGGGTATTCTTTCTTCTGTTTTTCCTCAGACTTAGGCTCTTCTGCTAGCCCTCAGTCTGCCCTGCTTCTTTCATAACTCCTTGGCCAAACTCTGAATCTGTTTCTCCTCTAGTTATATCTCATAGTATTTTCTAAGGCTCTTTTCTCTGTCTACTCTTTCTTGATAAGTCCCCTTCACTTTCACAGCTCCTTTCTTGGGTATAACTACCTTTAAATATACGCATTCCTCTGAATTCTGGGATGGCATGTTGTGTTAAGATATTCCACCTAAGGTGCCTGGGTGGCTCAATTGGTTAACCATCTGCCTTCAGCTCAGGTCCTAATCCCAGGGTCCTGGGGTTGAGTCCCACATCGGGCTCCCTGATCAGGAGGGAGTCTGCTTCGCCCTCTGCATCTGCCATCCCCACTTGAGCTCTCTCTCTTTCAAAAATAAATAAGTAAAATCTTTAAAAAAAAGATACTCCATCTAGAGTTCCATAATGAATGAATGAATGAATGAATACAAATGAATTTAAAGTCCATTGTCACTGTACCTTTACAAGTGACACAGTATCAACCTTTTATTGACCATCTGCTCTGTGCTAGCACTTTAAATACATTATCTCACTTATTTGGGACTCTGTAGCATAGAAAGAGTGAGTGACCTGCCCAAGATAAAAAAGCTAGAAAGCAGAGGACTAGATCTGAGCATACTGAGCTACCTATCTTGAATACCTTGTCTTTCTACACAGGTCAGTTTAGTTTTCTGGAAGCATCAACAACCTGGAATTAATAATCATTTTTGAGGATATGTCAAATTATTTCATGTTCTGATGTCCTAAGTCTTTAGTATTCAGTGGGAACTAGAAATTTATATATTATAAATTATTAAAATGCATAAGTACTATAGGCATCCCTACTCCTAAGTGGTCCTTAGAGAAATGTTTATGTGGATAAAAATAATAATTTCTTCCAAGTGTTCTTCTCCCTATTCAACCTATTTCACACTCCTCGGAAATGTAAAAATCTGTTCCCAGGCTGCTTAGCATCAGTAAATCTCCTTCATTTCAGGTGAAAGAGGGATTAGATGCAGAGAGGGCTGAGGTCAGCAGCTCTTGGGCTTTTCTCCAGCCACATTTTTGAGGGAGCCAGCCACAGTAAAAGCTGATAGCTAAGTAAAGAGGTACATCAAAGTACTTTGCTGCTCCCCATGGACGTAAGTAGCCAGTGCACATGAAAGAGGTGATAAGTCCAGAAACAAATCTTTCGTCATTCAACTGTGTTCACTTGGTAGTGAGTTTAGAGTTTTGTTTGTCTTTGAAAGGAAGTGTTTGCATCAAGCTCTGTTAGTTTGACTGTCTTATTCGAACATGAGTGAGAGAATTTGCTGCCTTTATGTCCATGTTCCATCTGGTAGGATATTGGTCATTTGCTATTACCTTTTTAAATGACTTAACATTTATTGGATACCAACTACGTGTAAGTTACTGTGACTGGGGCTAAGAATATACAGATAAGACAGATGTCTGGAAGATGCTTATGACATAGTCGCTCAGCAGCTGTGTAAAAAGGTGTAATATACAGTACAGTGTAGAGCCTGCAGTGAGAAACATATCCACAGCTTGCTATGGAAACTTGCAGGAGTGAAAATTCCTGCTGAGAACACCTCCTTTCTTGGAGGTGCTGATATTTGAGCTGAAGTTTGAGAGCTGAGTAGGTGCCACCCAGATGAGCTAAGTGAGAAAGGGAACATTAGCAAAGGGAGCAATGGATGAAAGCATGGAAGAAGATGGCACTTTAAGAGACCCAGAGAACTGAAATTAGTTTAATGTATCTAGAGTATAATGTGCCAGGAGAGAGTGGTAAAAATGAACCTGAACAGGTGGGCAGGAGTCAGATCCTGAGGGACCTTGATGGTTTGGCCTGTATTTCCGAGGGATGTCTCTTAGCTGTACTGTGGAGAGTTCATCGGAAGGGGAGGACTAGGAGTGGAAGCAGCAAGGCCCGTTAAGAGTTTTTCAGTAAGCCAGGTGAAAAATGAAATGATGGCAGTAGGGATGCAGAGGAGAGAAGAGCTCAAAGACTGTGGATGGTGAGTGATGAAGAGGGAAGCATTAGGGGTGAAAGGCAGGATTCTACTACTGGCAACTGCATGGACACTTCTGCCATTTCCTTGAGATTGGCTGTATTAGATGAGGCACAGATTATGGGAGGAAAATGATGAGTCTTGGGCATGTGGAGAAGAAGGTGTTGGTAGGACATCAGTGGACAGAGCAGAGCCAATGGACCCAGGTCGAGATTTAGATCTCCTTGTCCAAAGTTCCTGTTCTTCTCCCTGAAGTAAGTAATATGATTGAAACCAAGAAGAGAAAAAGTCAGAGGAAGTGCTGGGCAGTAGCCTATACAGCAGAGGTCAAAGAACATCAGGACAAAACTTCCTTGAAATTAGCTATTAGATGATTAATGACATTGGCAGAAGCTGTTTCACTGGAATCCTGGAGGCTGATTGCAAGAGTCAGAGGTGATGATGTGGAAGCAATAAGTCAACAAATGCAGTCTCCTCTTTCTGTAAGCTTGGTGGGAAACACCAGGAGCAAGACACAAGAGTTCTAAAAGGTTCTTCTTAAAGTGAGAAGAGCTTGAGCATGTTTCTGTGGAGCTGCATAAAGGAGAAGCTGGAGATACTTGGTACAGAGTTGATCCCCCCGGAGAAGGGTAACCTAGAGAGCACTTGGTAGACTCGCCTTCTTAAGAAGATATTTTTGCCACTAATTCCACAGAAAACGAAGTGAATAGAAGTGCGGCTGCTCCTAAGTTTATGGGGGGAGAAGACTGCAGGAGGAGCGGGGGGGGAGGGGTGTACCTGCCTGATATCTTCTAGTTTTTTTGTGATCCAGTGGAATTCCGAGGAAGAGGGTAGGCTTGGGGAAAGTGGTGAAACTAATAGGGGATGGAAGAGCGAGTTGCTTAGGAACCCATGGAAAGATTTGCAGGCAGTCAAGTTTGGGGGCTGTCAATATATAGAGATGCTGGCCTGCATGGGTGTATTATTTTCTCCACCAGTGCTCAGGGCCTGGGTGTAGCAGCTGATAATTCACATGTCTTATTTATCTAAGGATGAAATTATCCTGTAGAGCAAGGAAAAGGGTATGTTTCAGTACCAGAGGTCAGAGAGTTGAGCTTATTGGCAGGAGAATGGTGTATGTGATGGATCATGAGTGTGGGGAGAGTGTAATAATGATGAGTAAACGAAAGGGGAAGATACAACTGAAAAGTGAGCTATGAAGTTTAAGATTTCAGAAGAGGAGCAGCTGCAGACAATTGAAAGGTAAGATAGGTTGATGGACAGTGACATTGCACAGATAGGCCTCACTAGGAGGTGATGAGGAAGACTGAGACCCGGGTCCTCGAGACTGATGGCTGCCATGAGGCTGGGAGATGCCAGTGTTGAGGGGGGAGTGTGTGGTTTGAGTAGATGGCAAAAGAGCAGAAGACACCTTGGATATCATCCTTAGTGACATATTTATGGATATATTTCCTCAGGCAAAGGAAACAAAGGCAAAAATAAACAATTAGGACTACACCCAAATAAAAAGTTTCTGCACAGCAGAGGAAACCACCAGCAACACAAAAGGGAAACCTACTGAATGGATAAAGATACTTGCAAATGGTATGTCCAACAAAGGGTTAATATCCAAAAAATATAAAGAACTTTTACAACTAAACAAGCAATCCAATTAAAAATGGGCAGAGGACATGAATAGACATTTTTCCAGAGGAGACACACAGATGGCCAACAGGCACATGCATAGGTGTTCAGTGTCACTAATCATCAGGGAAGTGCAAATAAAAACCACAATGAAATATTACCTCATAGTAGTCAGAATGGCTAGTATGAAAAAGACAAGAAATTGTAAGTGTTAGTGAGGTTGTAGAGAAAAGAGAACCCTCGTGCACCAACAGGTGGAAATATAAATTGGTGCAACCACTGCAGAAAACAGTATGGAATTTCTTCAAAAAATTAAAAATGGAAATACCATATGATTTAGTAATCCACTACTAGATATTTACCCCTCAAAATGAAAACACTAATCCTAAAACATATATGCACCCCAGTGCTTATTGCAGCATCTTTTATAATAGCCAGGATACTGAAGCAATGCAAGTGCCCATCAATAGATGAATGGATAAAGAAGAGATGGTGTAAATATACGATGGAATATTACTTAGCCATAAAGAATGAGATCTTGTCATGTCCAACAACATAGATGGACCTAGAGGGTATTATGCTAACTGAAGTAAGTCAGACAGAGAAAGACAAATACTGTATGATTTCATTTATTTGTGGAATCCAAAAACAAAAAACAGACTCTTAAACACAGAGAACAAACTGGTGGTTACCTGAAGGAGGTGGGTGGGATGGATGGGCAAAATAAAGGAGATTAAGAGGTATAAACTTACACTTATAAAATAAGTAAGTCGTAGAGATGCAACATAGAGGGTAAGGAATAAAGAAGTCATTAAAAGAATTTTTATGTGGAGGTGAAAGAGTTGAGAAGGGAATGAGGAGGGTGAGGAACACTCCCTGCTGCTGGTCCTGTCTGCTCAGAAACAAAGTATGTATCACAGCTTGTACCCAAGAGGGAAGGCAGTTTGAGGATGGGTCATGGACATGATACACAGAACTGGTGCTGCTAAGACTATGCAGAAAAAAGAGAAGGGCTTGAAGGTGAACCAGTGACAAGGAGGAAAGAGAGATGAGGGTGGCGGCATTAGCTGGTCTCAGGTTCCCAGGTATTTCGGTGGCAGGACAGTCTGAGGCCCCAGGTGGCATGTGAGGCTTGGTGAGACACTGTGATGACTCCAGACAAAACAGGTGGAGAAAGCAGGGAAGAAAAAGACAAATCAGCACTCCTCTGGAAGGAAGCAAGGGGTGTGGACAGCTGGAAACAGTGAGAAGCAGAGGCTTCAACCCTCAGGAAAGACAGTTCCTGGATAGTAGAAGGGAAATGTGAGGTGCATTACCTAAAGACTGGTTTTCACCTATTAACTTCTCAAGATACAAAATTTAGGTACAACCTATAGGAATTATTTTGCATGTCAGATTTTATACTTGGTAAGAATTTCCCCATGTACATCTGAAAGGTACATTTAACTACAGATATCCCGTGTTCACCTTATCTTAAACAAAAACTTCAATTTTACCATGAAACTTTCCTTATGCTGTTGCTTTGTGGAACATTTGAGACACGTGTCGGCCAGAGCTGGCGAGCCCTGGAGTCACCCCGATTGTGGTTTATTTGCTCACCTCCTTTCTGCAGGCCCTGTGTTCTGGTCCGATCTAAGCTGCCAACCGAGATGCGTGTGTAAAGCCAGAAATCCTATCCTTTGGTTATTCTTTCTAGAATGGCTAGAGCATCAGAGCCAGCTGCTCCAAACGGTAAAACCACGCAGAGAAGCCCTTCTAGAGAATACATACTTGTTCTTCCTTTTCTCGTAGCTTTCCAGCCGTCCAGTGCGTCTCCTCTTCAGCCCCAGGGTCCGGGGAAGCCCAACAACATCGTGACCGTCACTGGGATTTCCCTGTGCCTGTTCATCATCGTGGCCACCGTGCTCATCACGCTGTGGCGGAAGTTCGGCCGCGCCCCCAAATGCAGCACGCCCGCTCGGCACAACTCCATCCACTCCCCCAGCTTCCGGAAGAACTCGGACGAGGAGAACATCTGCGAGCTGAGCGAGCAGCGCGGGAGCTTCTCGGATGGCGGCGACGGGCCCGCGGGGGGCCCCGGGGACGCGGGCATCCCCCTGACCTACCGGCGCAGCGTGCCCGTGTCCCCAGAGGACGACGCCTCGGGCAGTGAGAGCGTGCAGTCCAACGCGCAGAAGATCATCCCGCCGCTGTTCAGCTACCGCCTCGCGCAGCAGCAGCTGAAGGAGATGAAGAAGAAGGGCCTGACGGAAACCACCAAGGTGTACCACGTGTCTCAGAGCCCCCTGACAGACACGGCCATCGACGCGGCCGCCGGCCCCCCCTTAGACCTGGACGGCCCCGAGGACGCCGCGGCCAGCAAGTTCCGGCTGAAGTCCCCGTTTCTGGAGCAGCCGGTGGCGGGTGCGGCGGCCAGGCCCCCCTCCAGGCTGGAGCTCCCCGTGTGTCCCGCCAGCTGCGCGGTCAGCCCCAGCCAGACGGTGATCCGCAAGTCGGCCCTGCGGCACGCGGGCGGCAGAGGGGCGCTGCCGGAGAGGAGCCACCCCAGGGGCTCGCACTTCAGGAGGACCGCGAGCTTTCACGAGGCCAGGCAGGCCCGGCCGTTCCGGGAGAGGAGCATGTCCACGCTGACCCCACGGCAGGCCCCGGCCTACGGTTCGAGGACGCGCACCTGGGACCAGGCGGAAGAGCGGTTTCGGCCTCAGAGTCGAGGTGCTGCCCCGTCTCCTGAGAAACCCGACTATTTCCACGGGGCAGGTGCAGCCAGAAGTCCACTAAGCCCTCCGCCTAAATCCTACACCCTGGGGCAGCCCGCGAGGAAACCGGACCCGGGGGATGGCCAGGCAGGGTTCTCGGTAGGCGGTGAGAGAACGGAGCCTCACAGGGCTCGGAGGGGCCCGTCCCCCAGTCACAGGAGTGTCTCGAGGAAGCAGCCTTCCCCCATGGCCCTCAAAGAGAGCTACCAGAGGGTCAGCCCTCTGAGCCCTTCCCAGTGTAGAAAAGACAAGTGCCAGAGCTTCCCAGCTCAGCCCGAGTTCGCCTTCTATGACAATACGTCATTCGGCCTCACTGAGGCAGAACAGAAGATGCTGGACCTCCCGGGCTATTTTGGGTCAAACGAAGAGGACGAAACCACAAGTACGCTCAGTGTGGAGAAGCTGGTCATCTAGACCCAGATCAGGCTGAGACTTCACACAACTGGGGGCCTTTGCCCGGCCCCTGGTATCAGCTGCTCACCGTGTTCTACGGACTGTATTAGGGAGCTGCTTGTACATTAGGATTGGGGGGTGGGGGGAGGTAACTCAAGTGTGCCTGTGTATTTTAATTCATAAGGAAGAAGATACTTATCCTGAACTTTTCCCTTTCTTATTCTAGTTCTCTTGGTTTATTACTAATAAGTACAATAATAAAATTTAAACAAGAGTAAAATAGGGCTCGGTCTCATGTGGCTATGAAAGAGGGCAAATGTGATGTTAAGTATGAAGTGCTTTGAACACTTTCTTGGCAGTGTCCAACATGAAGTAAATTTGGGAGTCTCCACAATAATAAGGGCTGGAACAAAGTTAACTTGTGAACACAGCTCTGAATTATAATTTATTAATTTATAAATACTTAAGAATTTGACTCCTACAGCAATACTCCTACAGGGGCAGTATTGAATGGCTTTCATGTTTAGCTGCAAGGCTGATGCCACAAGATATTCCGGGAGAACTTTCATGCCAGAGTCCAGTGATATCTTAACATTTTTTAATGCAACAAAGAGTTCTGGTGACTTGACACAAATTATGTGAGTTAATTCAGTTTTGGAGAGATAATATAAGAAGCTGATTATTCAGGTACTGAGTCAGATGAAGACCCAGCCGTATACTCATCATTGTTTGGAGCAAAAAGGACACATTTTATTTTTTATTTATTTATTTTTTTAAAGCTTTTATTTATTTGACAGAGAGAAACACAGCCAGAGAGGGAACACAAGCAGGGGGAGTGAGAGAGGGAGAAGCAGGCTTCCCGCCGAGCAGGGAGCCCGATGTGGGGCTCGATCCCGGGTCTCCAGGATCATGACCTGAGCCGAAGGCAGTCGCTTAACCAACTGAGCCACCCAGGCGCCCCAAAAAGGACACATTTTAGAAAGGAAAGTATTATCTCCTGAGAGAATCAAATAGAATATGGGCAGTGGATGCTGGCAAAGACACTGCCTGGCATTAGGATGCTGACTGTGTGTCCCTGGATCAAACTGGCAGCCAAGATCCTTGAGGATGTCATCCTGAAACCAGTGTGTATATGTTCCTAAAGATGACTTGATCATGTTACCCAGACAGTATGGAAAGCAGGTAGACTAGACTGTGATTTTATAGCTAAGCTTTTAATTGGAAGAATGAAGTAAAGAGGGAATAGAGAAAATACGTCTTTTAGAAACAAATCTTTTGCTTTCTGCTTCAATCTGCCTCCCACATTTTCCAGGTGAAGAATTTGACACTCAGGGAGGGGAATTAACTCCTGCAGGGTTGGATGAATGTGGACTCATTTTTTTATTCTAATAACCTTTCCCTTTGTACAATGCCATCACAGCCTTTAATGTCTTCTCTAACAGTAGGGTACTTTAAGAGAAAGCTGGCCCTTTTAGCAAGAAGAAGTCCCAGAAAGATGCCTTTACTGTTTTTTTCCAAAGGGAGGAAGCTTTCTGCTGCTTGATGTTAAGATTGATCTTGCAACTTGCTTTGTTTGGAAGTGAGGGCTAAGCAAGAACCTAAAGGTTGGGCTCTTTCCTTAAAGTCTGACATCAGGCACCATGTGGGCACTCTTCAATCTGGTGTACTTCCTTTCAATCTGGTGTACTTCCTTTCAGCCCTTGAACCTAATGCCTTATCTGCCTATGCTTGAGTAGCCCATTTTCCTTCTCTGTTCACCATGACCTCTCTAGCTTCCACACCCAGTTTGCCTTTACATTGTTTTCCTTCTTCCATTTAGAATTAGTCAGGATGTCAGTCTGCTGGTGAGGTTTCAGGGATGACTGGAGAGAGTGGAATTGGGTGGGACAAAAAAAAAATCATAAATGCAAACACTATACCTTTTAAAGTTTCTCTTATATTGTTGCTTTACCACTTTGTTCATGTCATTGTTCAAAATTAAAACATACTTCCTTTTGGAAATGCTTTAATAATAACTATCTACCTTTCAGGAACAGGAGGAGTAGATTATTCAGTAGTTTCTGACAGCTGTTATGTGCTGATGCAAAGAAGAGGAAACCAGACTTCTTAATCTACGTTTTCTTGGTTTACCATATTAGAAAGCTTTGTTCTCTTTCCAAGTTCAGAAGCTTGCCTGCCAACTTTTGAGGACAGAGGATACATATTCACTTGTTCCACACTTCACAGTGAATTTCCCTACAGTGTCAGACTAAGACCAAAACAGCCACAAGGAAGGTGAAAATTAGAGAAAAACGCTATGAATGGAAAGATTTTCTGTTAAATCATGTTGTTCCCCAGTATATCATGCATCTAAATGAGTATAGCAGTGAATTGATATCAGTGTATAGCCTGTTCATCATCTACCTAGCACAGTTTTCTTTGGCTTTAATCAGGAATCAATCTCTACAGTTCAAAGTTACGCTAATTTGGTCCTTGTCTCTGAGAAAGAGAAAAGTAGATGCTCCAGCATTTTCCTTGGTGGGTAAGTGATAAACTTTGTTAGAAATAATCTCCTATGGAAGAATGTGTTCCAAATGAAAGAACAAGATAAAACCTCAGGAAAAGACCTTAACAAAATGGATATAAGTAATGACCTGATAAAGATTTCGAAGTAATAGTTATAAAGATACTGTCTAAAAATGGGACAAATTTGGATGAACACAGTGTTCGTGCAAATACCAAACAGACTTCTGGGAAGGTGGTAGAGTAGGAGGATCCTGAGTTCACCCCATCCCACAGGCACACCTGGATAGCAATCACATCAGTGCAACTAACCTAGAAAACAACCCCAAAGACTGGCAGAATAGACTTTCCACAGTTGATGGTAGAGAGGAGACCACACTGAAAAGAGTGGGAGAGGTGGAGATGTGGTAGAGAACCGAATTCCTGGCAAGATCACAAATGGGAGGGTCACAGCAAGCAGGAAGAAGGGAGAAGAGCAGACACCACAACAGGCAACCCAGGCCCAGTGGACCTGCACTGGGAAGATGAGGCCCCATAACCTTTGGCTATGAAAACCAGTGGGGCTTAATTTCATGTCCTTTTTTTGCCAGCAAGGCTTTGAGATAAGCATAGAAGCAGCAATTTGAAAGTATCTGGGGTATAGCTGAGGAGGACTTATTTACTAACCTCAGAATGTGTGCTGGAAAGCAGGGATCTTTACGTAAATTCTCCCGGAACAAATGCCTAGTAGACAAACATTTCTCTCCTCTGCTCCCCAGCATAGATAATTGGATATCTACAGTCACCAGGATGAGCACTCCACCTACTCTGCTAATGCCACATTCCCCATCCCCACATTCTCCTGAGGATCTCCCCCCATCCAACTGCCTCACTCAGCAAAAGTCCTTCCAAAGCTCTCCTGCATCATCTTATCCTGCAAACAGCTCTGGGAGGATTTGCGCCAATCCAAAGTGCCACTCCTGCCCTGGAGAGTACACTCCCTGTCCCAGCAGTCAGACTTTATAACTGGCAGTGCAGAGGGTGTCCAAACAGTGTCAGTGTGTCTGGAGGTGGACTGGAGGCAGGAATCTGATCTGACTGCTGGCCACCAACAAAAACTTCTCAATGAACAGTACACAGAGAAAGTCCTGCAGTCTGGGCCACTGCAGCCCTAGCAGACAGAGTGAGGACAGGCATCTGGTCTGACTACCAGCCCCATCCACCAACAAAATCCTCTCAGGGGATTAGGCAGGGAGAACACCCTGCATGCTGGTGCTACTGCAGCTCCAACAGACAGACTGTGGGCAGGCATCTTGCTTGATGGCCCCATCCACCAAGGAAAGCCTTTCAAAGGATGAGGAGGGGAGAGTGCCCTGCAGTTTGGTGTGACAGAAGTGACAGCAAATGTGCTGAGGGCAGGCATCTTGTTTGACTACTGGCACTGCCCAACTGTGAACCCACAGCAACCCCAAACTGGCTTCTTATCAGTACAGGGACCAAGCCATGTCTACAACAGGTAAAATGGGCCACTGCGGATGACTGGACTGAAGACAAACCAGGCTCAGCCACAACAATACAACCCACACCAGGATTGTCTGGTTCTGGCAAGCAGGGGACATTGTACTATAGGACACCACAAGACCTCTTTTTCATAAGGTTACTACTTTCCAGATGAGACATAACTGACTTTTCTAATACAAAGACACAAACACACAGAGTTAGAAAAATGAGACAGAGGAATATGTCCCAAGTGAAAGAATAGGACAAAACTACAAAAAAGAGCTAAACGAGAGATAAGCAATATGCCTGATACAGAATGCAAAATAATGGTCATAAATATACTTACTCGATTTGGAAAAAAAGAGTGGAGGACCTCAGGGAGATGTTCAAAAAAGTGATGGAAAATATTAAAAAGAACCAATTAGAGATGAAGAACTGAAAACTGAAATGGAAAAAATCACTAGAGGGACTAACAGATTAGAAGAGGCCGAAGAATGGATCAGCAAGTTGGAACACAGAGTAATGGAAAACAACCAAACTGAATAGCAAGAGGTATAAAGAATAATAAAAAAGAGAATAGGTTAAGGGAATTCAGTGGCATCATCAAACATAATAATATTTGCATTATAGGAATCTCAGAAGGACAAGCAGGAGAAAAGGGAGCAGAAAACTTACTTGAAAAAATAATAGCTGAAAACTTCCCAAATCTGGGGAAGGAAGCAGACATCCAGACCCAGGAGAAACAAAGAGCCTCCAACAAAATCAACCCAAGTAGGTTCATATGAAGACATATAGTAATTAAAATTACAAAAAGCACTCATAAAGACAAAATTTTTAAAAGCTGCAAGAGAAAAGAAAATAGTCACATACAAGGGGAACCCCACAAGTCTATCAGCTGATTTTTCAGCAGAAACCCTTCAGGCCAGAAAAGAGTAGCATGATATATTCAAAGTGCTAAAATGACTAAACCTGCAATCAGAATATTATATCCACCAAGGTTATCATTCAGAATAGAAGGAGACATCTTGGGTTTCCTAGACAAACAAAAGTAAAAGGAGTTCATCACCACTAAACCATACTTACTAGAAACATTATAGGGAATTCTTTGAGTGAAAAGAAAAGGCAATTATCAAGAATAAGAAAATTATGAAAGGAAAAAATTTCACAGGCAAACATAATAAAAGTAGTAGATTAACACTTATAAGCCAGTACAGAGGTTAAAGCACAAAAACAGTAAATCAATTGTATCTATAAAAATCAGTTAAGGAACTCACAAAATAAAAGCATATAAAGTATTACATCATATACATAAAATGTTGGTGAAGACTGAGAAAGTAATTCGTTTTTCTAGAAAGAGTTCAAACTTCAGTGACCATCAACTTCACATAGACTGCTATATGCATAAAATATTACATATGAACCTAATGGCAACCACAAATCAAAATCCTATAATAAGGATGCCTGGGTGGCTCAGTCATTTAAGTGTCCAACTCTTGATTTCAGCTTAGGTCATATTCTTGGGGTTGTGGGATTGAGTCCCACATCAGGCTCCCCATGGATCCTGCCTAAGATTCTCTCTCCCTCCCTCTGCCCCTCTATGCCCCCGTCCCTGTCCAAAAATAAAAATAAACCTATAATATATGTGCAGAAAATAAAGAAAAGGAATCCAACCATATCAGTAAATAAGCCATCAAAACACAAGGGAAGAGAGAAAGAGAAGGAACAGGGAATAACTGTAAAAACAACCATGAAACAAATAATAAAATGGCAGTAAGTACCTACCTATCAATAATTACTTTGAATGTAAATGGACTAAATGCTCAATTCAAAAGATATAGAATGGCTGAATGGATAAGAAAGCAAGACCCATCTATATGCTGTCAGCAAGAGACTCACTGCGTACCTAAATACAGAGCAAAAGTGGAGGGATAGAAAAACAATGACAATGCACATGGAAGTGAAAAGAAAGCAGAGGTAACAATACTTATGTTGGAGAAAATAGACTTTTAAAAAATTGTAATCAAAGACAATGGATACTGCATAATAATAAAGAGAACAACCCAACAAGAAGATAAAACAACTGTAAATATTTACAAACCTAACCTGGGAACACCTAAATACATAAAGCAACTGTTAACAGATATAAGGGAAGAAATTGAAAGTAATACAATAATAGTAGGGGACTTTAGCACCCCACTTACATCAATAGATAGATCATCTGGATAGAAGGAACAATAAAACAGTAGCTTTGAATTACACATTGGACCAGATGGGCCTAACAGATATATTTAGAACATTCCATTGAAAAACAGCAGAATACACATTATTCTCAAGTACACATGGAATATTCTCCAGAATAGTTTATGTGTTAGGCCAAAAAACAAGACTCAATAAATTTAAAATGATTACCATAAGGTTGAGAAATGTTCCCTCTATCCCTATACTTTGAAGAGTTTTGATCAGGAACGGATGTTGTATTTTGTCAAATGCCTTTTCTGCATCAATTGAGAGCACCATGTGGTTCTTCTCTCTTCTCTTATTGATTTGTTCTATCATGTTGATTGTTTTGTGAGTGTTGAACCACCCTTGCATCCCTGGGATAAAACCCACCTGGTCATGGTGCATAATCTTTTTAATGTATTGTTGGATCCTGTTAGCAAGGATCTTGTTGAGAATCTTGGCATCCATATTCATCAACAATATTGGTGAAGTTCTCCTTTTTGATGGGGTCTTTGTCTGGTTTTGGGATTAGAGTGATGCTGGCTTCATAGAAAGAGTCTGGAAATTTTCCTTCCGTTTCTATTTTTTGAAAGAGCTTCAGGAGAATAGGTGTTATTTCTTCTTTGAATGTTTGTTAGAATTCCCCAGGGAATCTGTCTGGTCCTGGATTCTTATTTTGGGGGAGGTTTTTGATCACTGCTTCAATCTCATTACTAGATATAGGTCTATTCAAATGGTCAATGTCGGGGCGCCTGGGTGGCTCAGTTGGTTGGGCGACTGCCTTCGGCTCGGGTCATGATCCCGGAGACCTGGGATCGAGCCCTGCATTGGGCTCCCTGCTCAGTGGGAAGCCTGCTTCTCCCTCTCACTCCCCCTGCTTGTGTTCCCTCTCTGGCTGTGTTTCTCTCTGTCAAATAAATAAAATCTTTCAAAAAGAAAAAGATTTAACAAATTGTCAATGTCTTCCTGTTTCAGTCCTGGAAGTTTATAGGTTTCTAGGAATGTATCCATCTCTTCTAGGTTGTTAAACATATTGGCATATAATTGTTGATAGTAATTTTTGATGATTGTTTCTATTTCCTTGGTGTTAGTCGTGATCTCTCCCCTTTCATTCATGATTTTATTAATTTGGGTCTTCTCCCTTTTCTTTTGGATTAGTTTGGCCAATGGTTTATCGATCT
>PITA01026877.1:0-21907 GCA_004023965.1 Spilogale gracilis
TTACTTCTGTTAATTTCTTAAATTTTTAAAACTTTTTTTTAGTTTGAATTTATTCTTTCAGTGGGTTGCAAAAAAATAAAATAAAATAAATGCTAAACCTTTAAAAAAACTGGGTTTTTGTCTCTCGTAAAGTTTCTATAAATCCGCAGAGATGCCCTTTATTCTATTTTATCAACAGAAATGCTGACAACGGTGATCTCTGCACCTCAGGGGCGATCCTGTCCAACGCACCATCCCCTCCGCTTGGAGCACTCTCCCTCTGCCTCTGTCTCTGGCTGTCAGTCCTCTTTCCCTTGGAGGCTTTTTCTTCATGAAGTCCTCATGAACGGCAGGGAGGCTGCTTGAGCCCTGCCATCCGACTCTCATTCCAGCCTGCAGGAGGGAGGAAGGCTTGACACATGGATGTCCTCTCCCTGAAAACGGTACTTTTTGGAATTTGAACACAGTCCCTCACAGGCGACTCAATACCAAGAAAGCAGTGAAATATCACCATGATTTCATATGGCCGCGTGTCCAGCTAAGAAATTGAAGTTTAACAATTAAGCAAGATGGAAAAAGATGTTGGCCAAAACAAAACCCAAACAAGGTGTTGGATCATCTCCACGAGGAGACAGTAAGATCTGGAAGGAAGGCCCCGTGTCTGCTCATCAGCATACACCCAGCCCTGAGCACACAGTTAGCACCCAGTGGAAAGAGGGGTACTAAATAAACGAACTCCTGCGCCACGTGAAGCCTGCCGTAGACTGCTCAGAGGATGGGGCGGTTGCTAGATCTCGGGAAAGGTCTTCTTTGCCGTGTTTTCTTAAATGTGGAATTAGCAAACCATCAGACTGAGAACATGAGAAAACAATGACGATTCTCACGACTTATGTATGCACAACTTTGTGTCCAGGTATTGCTTTCTGTGCTCCCTCGGTGCCGCCTCCAGAAAAACCTGTCCCTCGCCCCCTTCCTATCAAAGGTTAGCCTGCCCAGCAAGCCTTGCTGCCCAGAACATGCGTTCCCGTCTTTTGGAGCCTCAGCTTCTGCCCGTGTCCTTACAGACACTCGGGACGGTGTGTCCAGGTCAAAGACCAGAAGCGTTCTCAGTGCGACGCCGCTCAGCCCCCTGCAGCGTTTCCTGCCCACACCGGGGAGCAGTCTCCCAGCCACTGGGAACACCCTGCAGCCCCAAGTGTCGCCGTGCCTGGCGGGCTTATCTGTGTCCTGATTCTGGGGCGGTTCTGAGCTGTCTTCTTGCTTGACCCTCCCCTGCCTTCAAACCCACGGCTCTCCTGCTCCTCCCCATTCTCTGCCTTTGGTTTCTGCAAAGCCAGTCTCCCTGATTCCCGCCCACCTCTCCGGGCACTTCTCCGTGTCCTCCGTGGGGTCCCCTGCGCGCTCCCGCCTCGCACGCACTGTGGCTCCCCAGTGCCACACTCGTTCCTGTGGGCGCGGGCTGGACGGTTGCCCGGGAGGGTCTCACCCAAGGCTGAAGCACCACCATCACCCCTCCCGGCCCCCCTCCCAATCACGCAGTCCAGACGCAGGGGCAAGTCCCTCTAGGTGAGACCATCTAGGCTTCCCTGAGGACCCAGAACTCGGTGTATCTCACACTGAAATTCCGCAGTCGTCCTCCCTCAAACATCCCCATCGCTCCTGAGCCCTCTTTTAGTAAGAAGCCTATCTATCCAAATGTCCATGACAACCATCTTTCTTTGCCTTCTCGCCTCACACACAGCTAAGTGAGACTTCTGCTGGTTTTCTCGCCTCCACCTCCCCTCCTCTAGGTGGTGGGCACTGCCCCACTGCCCCAGGCCTCCACCATCCCACCCCATCCACCAAATCCCTCCGTCCATCTGACGGAGTGGCCTCATGGGCTGGAAGCCACCTGTTCCCACAGAACCCAGCGTCAAGGGCATAGGGCAAATAGCCTGCCCGCCGTCCAAAACCCAATCCCAGAGCTGTCTGAACCCCTGAGATGCCCTGGAGCTTCCTGGAACATGGTGCTCCCACTCAGCCGTTGGGGTCTTCCCCGCCGTCCCCCAGCCCGTGCCTTCCATCCCAGTGGCCTGCACACTCCCCACCATGAAGCCCCCTTTACTCTTTCATCGCAGTGCTGGCTCTAAGTGTGCACAGTCCTCGTGCGGACGTGAGGGTGCTCGTCTTACCCACGGGGCCGCACAGGGTGGCAGGACGCGAGTCAGAGGTCGCACTCGTTGTCCGGGGCTGTTCCTGGGTCTGCAGGGCGCTGGGTCGGCGGGGAGCACTCCCAGCAGTGGGCTCTCTGCTGCCCCCACCCCGCTCCTGGGCGGCCCTGCCCCTGCCCGCCTGTGGGCCTGCTCGTCAGACTGCGCGGGATCCGGGACGGGCCCTCAGCTCGAGCCTGGGGACTCAGGGCCAGACGGTTTCTGCTCAGGCCCGGACACTGTCCGGGGACCACGGTGTTTCTGCGAGCTTGGGCAGGTCCACAGCCACGAGACGGTGATGTCTCCACATGTTAACACAAGAGGAGGCTGGGAACTCACTTTTTATTAACCAGTCATTGGAAAAGATGAGGCTACCATCTGAGTTTTTAAAAAACTCGAACAGGAAACCATGGGAGAATGTGAGAAGGCCAGCGCCCTGGCCTCCAAGGGTCCCGTGTGTCCCTCAGTCGCCCCCCCCCCCGCCGGCCTCCGCCAGCCCTGACACCCCAGCTAGTGTCCCAGCCCCAAACCCCCCTTCTGCCCTCGTCCCAGAGCTGACCCGCGTGAACCGCAGGTGCGCCCCTCACACAGAGCGACCCCTAAGCTCTTGGCTCCATGACACCTGCAGGGAGAAGACTGGCTTTGCAGCTTCTCTTTGGGGTTCTCCTGATCTGACCCCATGAGCCCTGAACACAAGACACTGCAGGTCTGTGTGTGCGGAGCTCGCGGGAGAGGGGATGCCCGTGGATGGACCGCCACACTCAGGGGAGGGAGGCTGCGGCCGTCTGCCCAGCAGAGCGACTTCCTGTTTGGACGGGGAGACGCTCAGTCCCCCAGCAGGGCCTTCCGATGCCAGCTGCGGGAGCAGAGCAGGGACAGGCCCGTCTGCGTGGGTGGCCCGTCAGCGGCACGTGGCCAGCCCCCACCCCCGACCCCGACCTCCCAGGGCAAAATCCCCCGCAGACTGTCTGCCTGTCACCCGCGCTCGGCCCAGCCGGTGTCCGGTCACTGTCCTAGACTCACGGATGGTTCTGGTGAGGTGAGGACCTCCACCCAACGCCGCTCACTGCGATGATTAACCAGAGGGCCTGGCACCTCGTTCAACAGCGGGTAAGGGAGCTAAACGAAGCAAGGAAATTCAGTGACGCTTCTTCATAACTTACATTTCAGGGAGTCAGTTAGGTCGTGTATCCCCTGATGGTTATTCGTTACCTCGTGTTCTGACAACACTCATTCCCTTTGGCACAAAACGAGAAAAGTCAAGGCCACTGGGCTTGGAACAGAGGATCCATCAGGCCGATCTGACGCCACGACACCCATCCCTGCACGTCACGGCCGCCTCGATCGCTGCTTCAGGCCACTAGATTTAACTTTTTTTTTTTTCTTTTGGGCAGCTCCACACCCAGAGTGGGGCCCAGCGTGGGGCTCGAACTCATGACGGTGCGATCACGGCCTGAGCGGAGATCAGGAGTTAGACGCCCAGCCGACTGAGCCACATTGGTGCCCGGAACTTGTTTAAACGGGAGCCGTGAAGACACAGAGAGCGAGCTGAGCAGACTCTAAGAAGACTCCACTGGAGAGTAGGGGCCTGAGGAAGCAGGACACTTGCCTTTCCCTCCCCGGGCCAGAGAGTGCCGGACACAGGTCAGGGGGACACACACCAGGCTCTCCCTCTGGTGTCCACGCAGTTTCCCATGGAAGTCGAGGAAGCGAATGCAGGAGCTCCTCGTCTCCAGGGAGAAGGGCAGCATCCGTGGCTCTGAGCTCAGTAGTGACTCAACCCTGCAGGCCCGCTGTCTCCGGGAACCCTGGGCTCCCTCCAGTGGCTCCAGTCCCTGCAGCCCTGAGTCGAGTTACAAGGTCACATTTTCAAACAGTCACTTCTTGTCTGAGTGAGACTTGGCTATGGCGTAAGCCGGTAAGGACGCAGCCCGCCGGGAGACAGTTCTAGTTCACGGGCGTAAAATAATGAGAGTCTTAAAAATTGCTCTAATTTTCCTGAGAAATCATAGAATTTGAGGTGATATCAGTAGAGGGATTAATAAGGACAATAAAGCATATTTTGTAGACCAAGGTAAAGAAATAAAAACCGGGGCGTGCGACGGAGGCAGAGAGATTCGGGCGGGAATGGCTGCGCACGGAAGGGAATGAACATATGGGATAAATGAAGAGACAAGGCAAATGTAGCAAAAAATTAATTCAAGCCCCTGACTTATTTCTAGGGAGGGGAGGTGTGGCGACAGATGGTAGAACATCAGGAATGGAGGATTAAGATAAATTTTTAGAGGACAGGTGTGCGGGACAGAGTGGCCTTTCTGATTCTGAAAGGCTCCCCTTCGTCATATTTCACCGCCGGTTGGGTCCCAAGGCTCAGCCCCCAAAGGTCCCCAGTCCAATATGTCCTTACAAACGTATGATAGGTCTTGTCTCTGCTGCAGGGATGAACTTTAATGCAGTCTGAGGAAGATGTATGGCTCCCTCCCCTCTTTTCAGCAGGGACGTACAGGGTCCTAAATTCATGGAGGAGCTCCTCCTTTGGAGAGAGCCCCTGCTGGCGTGGCTGGGCTGTAATCAGGAATCAGAACAATGTGTCTGTGAAGCCGGAGGGAAAGACATGGTCACGTCTGACGGTACACGGATATCATAATGCTACACATCAAAAATATCACGGCAGAATTAAAGACAAATGTCAAATAAAAATATTTGCTGCATGAAACAGATCAATACTCTTAAGAAGTAAAGAAATCCAACAAAGAAATAAGAAAAAAAAAGCACAGATAAAGAAACTGAACAAGCAGTTGAAAATATAAATGGTCAATAAATATTGAACACATCCCATGTCATTTGAAATACAATTCACATTAATATAAAACTTGTACACTGTATCCATCCGATTGAAAGAAATACGAATAAATGCAAATGAGTGTTTGGGAAGAAGTGAAAAGCGCACTTCTGTCCTGCATCAGGGGTCAGACCATAAGTGAGGGGAGCTTGTCTGGACGCTAATTTGGCCATTTTTATCCAGACTCATAGGAACATCTGTACTTTCCTCCCGAGAAACAGCGCCGTGGAGAACGCGCCCGGAGGCAAGAGTAGACACACAGAGGTGTACCCCTGGCCCGTCTGGCTGCGTTGGCCTTAAAGCCAAGGCCGGGGAGATGGCTGCAGCCCACTGATTCACACAATACTGCTGGAGCACCTCCTACGGAGACACAGCGGCGAGAGCCCGTCCTGCTGCAGCTCCCTTTGCAGCCGAGGGCACAGACCAGAAGCAGTTAAATACTTGGTAACCCATCAGCCAGTGTCCAAGCCAGGAAGGAAAATGCGAAAAGCTAAAGAAATTGAGAGAGAGTGTGTGACCCTCAGCAGAGACACAAAGCAGTCGCTAGAATAATGTCACAGGGAGTGTTTACTAATGACGTGGAAAATAGTCCAGGATATTTTAAAATACAAAAGGATATTAGAAAAAAAAAAGTGATAGGATTGCATTAAAGCGCCTAGAGACGGGAAGTCCTCGCAGGGGACAGGCTCACATCGTCATCTCGGGGTCAGAGAGCTACACTGGACTTCTATTTTTTTTAAAGCTACTACTTGTGTTTTCTAAAATCTCTACTCGATTGTGTACTTCTCCAATGATATTTGCTTCTTTTATAATACGCACGCTTCACATTTCACAGAGACTTTTACTAGAAGGGCAAGAAGTAAACCCTAAAAAGCCCTGCGGTTTCTTCCCGAGTTATAGTAAGGCTCCGTGCTAGGTGGCCTGCTCGTGCCCGTGATGCCGGGATGCAGCTCAGAGGGAAGGGGCTTGGCGGCCGGCAGGCTCGGGCGCTGGAGGGGGACCTGTGGGCACCCACCATCTGTCAGGGGCTCAGCGTTACCTGCAGGTGTGGGGGAAACACACGTGACCCGGGGAGCCTCCGGGGTGCGGTGCTGCTCTGTCCCCAGGCCTGCGCCCACGGGCGGTGGCGGAGCGCGCGGGAACCCAGGGAGACCCTGGGCTGGGGACAGCCCATCTGAGAGCTCTCGGCGGCGGGCCCTGCAGAGCACTGTCTCCAAGCAGCCGGTGACCTCCAGGTGAGGAAGACGAGGACTGCAGGCCGGGTGGACGGAGACCTGCTCTGAAAGCAGCCAACGCGCAGTGGCCACCGCGTCCTGAGAAGAGTCTATGCCCAAAGCGAGTAGCGCTGATAATATCCCAGTTCTTCTGATGACTTCCACATGTACCATCTGCTCTCATCCACCTTCGGGTCTACCCCCATACCACGTGCTATCTGCCCCTGATGGAGGAAAGGGGCCGCGGGGAGGCCCTGCCCCCAGGGGCCCTGACACGGCCTTGACACAGCAGCAGGGTGGGGACACGGGGGTCCTGGATGGGGCTCTCGGGGCTGGGCTAGCAGTGAGATCGGGGGAAACGGGGCTGGGGGCTCCGCCAGACTCCAGACCACAGGACCCTCTGTCTTGTACTCGTGGTTCGCGTGGGATTGGAGTTGGCATTTTAACCCTTCTGTGACAGCCTCTCAGGGCTCCGTGTGGGGCTCCTCTGACGTTGGGCAGCCCTTGCCAGGTGCATGGGAGGAAACGTCCAGGAAAACCTCACCTCTCACGCTGCAGATCCATCGACCAGGACTGCTCACGCTACCCCCTGGGGCCCACCTGCCGGACCCAGCACCACGGACCCCTGCCAGCCTCTGCAGTGACGGGGCCCTCGCGGGAGGTGACTGCCGGCCCTGAGACACGGGGAGAAAAGACGGGGGTGGGGAGAGACCCGTGAAGCTGGGGGGCAGGGAGTATGGAGCGAATCTGGAGCTGCCAGCCCGTCGCAGGCCAGCCTCTGTGGGCACGAGCTCGCTGGCGAGGGCGCAGGCAGGGCCTGGGCTCCCGGCAGGACTGGGGGTGTTGGCTCCCCACCCTGGGGCGGGCAGCTCTTCCCATCCCCTCTGCCCACCTGCTGGATGCCTCTGGGAACTCAACACTTAGTGCGTCCGTTTTGTTTGTGTGTCTCATGCCTGGCGGAGTCCCCCACCCTCAGGAAGCTCTCCTGGGTTGGCTCTCAGCTCTGAGCGTGGGCTGGCTTCAGCCACGGCCCTGGGTGCCCTGTCCCAGAGCTCCTCCGCCTGGACTCTGCCCACACACAGGGGACTCAGCCCTGAACTCAGCCCCGTCTCCAAGCCCCTCACCCTTCCCTTCCCGCCTGTGCGCCCGTCCTGGGCTCTTCCCCGCCCAGACCCAGCTCCCGGCACTCACCGCTCGCAGGGGGCAGGGGGCTGTCTTCAGTCCCCGTCACCACCGCCCGAGCAGGAAGAAAGAGTGATTCAGAGGTGTCCTCCCAACCTGGCCGACCGAAGAAGAGGCCGACTCTGGACCCACTGCAGCCCCCTTGCCCCTGCAGTCCTCACAGGCCCAGGCCAGCCACCAGTCTCCCAAAGGACTGCCCCTGTATGTGCGGGCCCCGGGGCCTGGCCAGCCCCTCCCCTGCAGGGGTGCCCCCATCCTGCATGGCCCTGACTCAGAAAGAAGCGAGCCCCGCCTGCTCCCAGCACGGGTGCTCCCGTCCAGGATCAAGGATCACTCCCAGAGTGACAGAGACCCTAATTCCTGAGCCCACCCTCTCACCGTCTCAGAAGGAAATAATGCCCCACCTCGGAGGTCGTCCACAGAGCAGCACGATCATGCAGCAGAAACCTCCTTTGGCAATCGCTACTGTCACTGGGACCCTCAGAGCAAGCACAGAGCCCAACTGAGAGCCCCTGTCCCCGTGCCTGCCTGCCCACAGCCCCGCTCCGCTCCCTCCCGGATCCGTGCGCGGCAGTGTAAGCAAGCCTGACCAGCTCCTGCCGGGCCATGCGCACACCACGGTGTGACAGCAGCCCTTGCACGTGGATGGTGGGACGGGGGTGTCCCAAGTGTTTCCAGTCCTCAACAGGGAGAAGAACGGTAATGGCCATGAGGGCCGCTGCACACCAGAAGGAAGGAGTACGGTGACGAGGGTGGAAACGGACAGCTAGATCTGCGACTATGTTCAAGTTCAAGTAGTCATTTCAAAAATAGAATTGACAACCTAAAACAAAAGGAGCTTACAGACACACTCAAAGAAGAACTAAAAATACAAAAATGCTGAAAAAAATAAGTTGGTTCGGATTCACAGAAACTGATCCCTATAAAATACAATGGAAAGAAAGGGGCCCATCTGCACATTGGAGTCATCGACACACACTGAAGTTCCTGTGGGACACACACCGGCCGCAGCAGGTCGCTCCAGAGCCCGCAGTGTGGGGGGCCCATCCCGGCGATCCGGCCTGAGGGGAGGGCATGGACCGAGCCACATCTGCGCACACGGGGGTCCACATGGGGTGGGGGCTGTCCGGGGGAAGTGCCACCATCAAGCGCCCTGTGGGATCACAGGAACCAAGTCCTGGACCAAAGACACGCGGGCAGTCGTCCCCGCAGCAGCGCAGGGGGTCAGAGGTCAGGGGTGGTGACCCCGATGCTGGTGGCTCCAGCCTGAATTCTAGGGCCACAGGAAGGGACAATCAAGGGCCAGATCACAACATGGGCGAGAGCACCTGGCTCAGCATGGAGAAGCCATCATCCGGGATGTGCCGTCTTCCCGGTGTGGGGCTCGGCCCGACTGATGCCCTAGAAACTGGGGCAGAGCCAGCCTGAGGGGTTCAGTGGTGTCCCCCCAAAGATACGTGCAGGTCCTAAGCCCCGTACCTGTGATGGGAACGCTGCTGCTAAGTAGAGCCTCTGCAAAGCTGTCGAATTAAACTTCAGGGGCCTGACTCCAGCGGCGGCCGTCTCCAGGAGGGGGGAGACGTGGACACGAGCGCGGGGGAAGACAGCCTCACGATGGCAGAGCCAGGTGCTGGGGGACGTGGCCACGAGCCCAGGGGTGCCGGAGCCCCAGAAGCTGGAAGAGGCAGGGAGTCTTCCGAGGGCCTGCAGACACCCGATTTGGGGCTCCCCTCCCCCGGACGGCGCGAGAATGAGTCTGTGCTGTGAGTGGCATCCGCAGCCCTGGGAGCCCCGCAGCGCCGGAACCTCGTCTTGGTCCCGTTGAAGGCCTGCCCCCCGCTGATCGTGCAGCCCCCCCCACTGCCCCGAGCTTGCACCACAAGCCCTCCTCGGAGCTAGCGGGTCCTCCCACACACCAGGCACCCGTGCAGGCGGCCTCCCGCCACAGCTGGTGGGCTCCGGGTGCTGGCTGAGGCTCCCCAGGGTCCACGGCCTGTGGGGGGTGACGGTCAATACCAGCCTTGTTGGGAAATGATACTTCTACTTTCTCTCAACAAGAGAAGTACAAGAAAGTGCATCCTCTCCTTGGGTCACCGAGAGACGCATAGCTCAGAGCAGTGCCCATGACGTTTGTTAGAGAGCACAGAGACCTGATGAGAATGTCCCCTCTACAAGCCCACTCTACGTGGCGGCCTGTGCTCTTGGGGGACGTCACGCAGGGATGACAAGGTGAGATCCCCACTGAAAGCCTGGGGTTAGAGCTTGAGGCCGTGCAAGGTCTGACTCCCTCCCTCACGTGATGTCCCCTGCTATGCCAGGCCCATTCTCCCTGCACACCCACACAGGGGGCTCGGGGCCTGGGGGCAGGCATGGGGGGTGGGCACAGGGCTCCCCAGGGGGCTGCAGGAGACGCTCAGCTGGTGCCGAATACAGAGCTTTCCAGGGGACACGTGAGCAAGGCGGAAGCCGCCGGCAGGGAGCGGGGACCCAGGACGCCGCTCAGCTCGGTCACTCACATCCGCCCACTGCCCCTCGGAGGCAGACACGCAGGGGCACATCTACAAGAGTCACCTCCCCCCACCCAAGGCCCTCCCAGCCCCCTGCGTTTCTCTCCAGGTGACGAGTTTAAGGGTTTTACCTCTGATTCCCCAGCAGGAATGGCCATCCTCTTCTCAGGGACCTCCCCGTGCCACCCAGCCAGCCGTGCGTCAGACACGCCGCGGGATGAGTGGTCAGCGGAGGGCCCGGCCCGTGTGTCCCGAGCAGCAGTGGGAGTCCCCAGAGCCGGGCTGTGACCTGTGCACACCATCGGCTGCTGGGGACATAGAGCCTTGGCGGCCTCGTGAGCCAGCCACCCGGAGGGAGCACCCAGCCAGCCGCCGTGGGGCCGTGTCTGTGGCGAGAGGCCAGCCAGAGCTTCACTGCACCTGACATTTTCGGGAGGTCGTGTTTTGAGAAAGATTAGTTCTTCTCTGGAAGGCTGCCAGCCCCTAGCTTAGCATGTCCACATCCCACCCCCAAACTTTTCAGGGCCCAGGTGAGGAGGCCTCCTCCTAGAAGTCTCCCTGGATTTCCTACAGAATCACGGGTCCTCCTCTGCCTTCATTCCTAATGTTCTCTGCCCTCCCTTGGCCCTGCCGCAGATGCCCCCGTCACCTGGGCTCACGGGCAGCGAACCCCGTCCTTAGTCTTCCTGGGACACGAGCTCCTCCGTGGCACCTACCTTGGCCTCCGCTGCGGCTGGGTCCGCCCTCCACTGGGGCAGGGCACAGTGCCGCCTCTCCGGGGCCTTCGTGTGTCCCACACCGAGGTCCTTCATGAACAGTCACAGGACCGACTGCTCTCAAGGGAGCCAGGCAGTGCGGGGGCACAGCCAGGCCCCCAAATGCAGCCCGGCACGTGCTGGGAGGTTCATGCACCCCACTAACACACAGACATCGTGCACTGAGCTTCTCATGCTTGATGTGCGTCTGTGGCGTTCCACGGGTCCCCTTCTCACTTCAGGAAAGGGACCAGCGTTGCGGTGAAAGGGTCACAGGGCATTTTAGGCAGAGCAAAGCCACCGGTAGAGTCCTATGCTTTCCCTTCTGAGAAATAAACCCCAAACTCTCGGAGCCGGATGTGGGGTGCCTCCGCAGCACGACCCTGAACTGACCTGAACTTCGGGTGGAGCTCACCGAGAGCAGTCACGCAGAGGCATTCCTCATCCTGGAGAGGGGTGCCTGCTCCCTCCAGAGCCCCAGCCCTCGCCCCACCTCCGGGAGCACAGCTGCCCCCTGGACTCGGAAAGCTTTGTCCAGCCCGGGACCCCCGGACCAGCCGGGAAGACTCTTGGCTGACACCCTCCCGCTTCAGCCACGTGTGGGTAATTAACTGAACCAGTGGAGAGTTGAATGTATAAATGTGACCTGTATTCGATATTTCTTCTTATTATGTGAAATCTGCATGGAAACATGTCTTTATCTATGAACCCCCCCCCACACACACACACACACACCTCTCAGCAGGGGGCCTCACCGCCTGCCTAGGTCACAGCCACGCTCAGGCCGGGAGACGGGGGCCCCAGCCCTCCACGTGAGACCCCAGCCCTCCTGAGGTCTGTGGCCGGGCTCCCAAGGTGGAGAAGGGGGGCTTGACGCAGCGGGCTTGTTGGGGACCTGAGACTACCGCCCACAAATGCCCAGGGCCCCCAAACCGCCAGACCCTTTCTCCATACCCTGTGGGTCACGTCTGGGACAATGACAGCGCCATGGAAGGCGTCAAGTCTGGGTCAGAAGACTTGGATTGAAATGTCCTCACTGCCGGGAGTCCGTGTCTCTGTACCCAGCCACCTCCGCATGAGGGTCACCGTGACACGTGGCGGAGACTGCCCGCGCCCAGGGCTGCGCTCGTCCCACAGACCACAACACCCTGCTCTTTGAAGAGAGCGCGCCCCACGCCCGCTGGCCTACGCGGGGTGGGACCCCAGTCAGGCAGGACTTGTGTCTCAGAGATGGCCTCTTCACCCTCAGCTGGTCTGCGGGGCGGCCAGCCCTGAGCCCTGCTGGCGGGGTCGGCCCGGTTGTGCCTGGGCCCCGGCTGCAGTCTGGGGACCACACATGGCCGTGTGATGGGCAAGAGGGTGGACGTCCAAAGAGCTGAAGAAGTGTGTGGGCCCCATCTTACTCAGACCTCTGCAGGCAATGCCAGAAATCTCAACAAGTCAGACGACCAGGGCTTTACAGGAACAAGGACGGGGTCACCCCGGATGGATATTTTAGTCCCTGCAGCTGCCCCTGGATGCAGACACCTGTCCATCATCCAGAAGGGAGCTCAATCAGCTCTCAGGGCTGGTCACCGTCTCAGAAGTGAGAGCCGAAGTCCAAATTAACTCCTGCTTCTCGGTGCATCCGAATGTCTGGGCAAGTGCCCCAAATTCCAGGTCGTCTTTAGATCGAAACTCAAGTACCCTCTGAGCGAGTTCTGCTTCCAAGAGAAACTGTCACCTCGGGAGGGGCCATGCAAGGGGAGAGGGTCATCGGCCCTGGCTTTGGCAAGAACAGTGTCCCTCCGGGAAACTGGCCATACTCACGACACGGGATTTGCTCAGAGGAAAGTCGGTGTGTTCAAAGGAGGGGTGCTCTTCCCCTCGTGAGGACACAAAACTCTCCTTAAAACGATGCCAATCCGCGAGAGTCCCGAAGGAGATTGGCCAGTGACTCCGTCTCTGGAGGCCTCTGCATCAGGACCCGAGTTCACAGGTCTGCCCAGCACGCGGGGTCTTCCCCATGGGCACACGCGACACCCTCCGTGCCTTCGGAGACAGGCCGTTCCAGACGGCAGGAGCTTCTCCATGCCTGGAGTCCCCGCCCGGTTCCTACCCTCTGAAGCCACGAGCCACAGGGGTCCTTCAGGAGCGTCTGCCTGAGGCTCCGACTCACTCTCCATGATTCACAGCCCGTGTTCCTGGATGATGGGAGCATCTGACCTTCCCTGGGCAGGTCCGTAGCCGTCGATGCGCCCACCCACCTTAGCGGCGACCTCATGCGATATTCACATGAAGCCCACGATGAAATGCCTATTACTCGTTATCCTTACTCTGCAGACTGAAAAATCAAAACACAATGAGAAGGAGAGAGGAAAGAGAGGTCTTTGCACGAGGCCACAGGAACAGGGGGGCAAGCAGGCTGGGGAGGCCCTAGCGCCCCCTGGACAGACCCCGCAGGACAGACCTGCCCCGTGGAAGTGGGCGTCTCGATCCTCTGTGCGTGTGCCCCCTCCCATCCCATCCGCGTGGCCAGCTGCCCCGCTCAGAAGGACCCCAGTGCTGCCTCGCTCATCGCTGCCCCAGGACAGTTTTCCTCGGTGCCAGTCGGCCGCACACCCCCACCCGCCCAGCTTCGTGAGTTCCCCAGGGCACAGAAGCGGCAGGTTCATGTCTCTGCTCCCAAGGCTGTGGGTCGCCCGCCCACCGCCGTCCCCCACCCAACGCCACCAGCCGGCCTGAGAGCCGTGTGCTTCATGTCCGATGCACCAGTGATCGCATCACAGACCCCTGTCTGCTGAGCTGGGGATGCACCGCAGGACCAGCTGAAGAAGACAGGCTCTGTTCCCAGGTAACGACTGCCGTGAAGATGTGGAGGGGGTGAGGACCGGGGGGTGCATGGGCTGGCATAAGGAGGGGTCCAGGGGGTCAGAGGGTCCCCACCTGCGAGGATGGGGGGAAGCTTGGGGAGGCAGGGGGCAGGGCCACGGAGACGTCGGGGGCAGGGGCTCTAGCCACACAGCCAGGCACGCAGATGCCCTCAGGTGGGCCACACCTGACAAGGTGAAGGGACAGCAAGGTGCTCGAGGTACCGGCTTGGCGGCGGGTCAGGAAGGCAACGGGAGCCTGAGCGTAAGGGGCTCTAGGCCACAGCAAGGGTTTGGCTTTGCTAGAATGAAATCAAGGCCATCTGAGGGTGCCGAGCCGAGATGGAGAGCGATCGGCTTATGTTTTCAGGAGAAATCTCGGACGGCGCTGAGCAGACCGTGGCTCGGAGGGGAGGCGGCCTGGGCGGCGGTGGGGCCGGGCCAGCTGATGCGAGCTGGGCAGTCGTGCTGTGAAGGCAGGCCAGCGGGAGCCCCCCGTGTTGGGGCCAGTGTGAGAGAAGAGAAGAGGCCAGATGGCCGCAGGGGAGCCTCCAGGAGGACGAAGCAGGGCTGCCTGAGGGAGGGAAGGCGAGGAAGGAGGTCACGCAGGGCAGCAGGTGGGAAGGTCAGCTCAGTACCCGGCCCAGCACCGAGCGCTGTGTTGTGGAGAGCTGGCCGCAGATAGAGAGCAGGCGGGGCTGTGAGCAGGAGACAAGAGCCTGGAGCCCCCGTCAGAGAAATGCCGCAACCCGGGAGGCCTGCCTGCCACGCCACAGGGGGGGTCGGAAAGGCCAGGGGAGGCCGTGGGGGGAAACCGAGGCAGCCTGTACTGAGAAGACCGTGCGAGTGTGGATGACGGTCCAGAAGGAGCAGCCCGGGGTCCCCATCACGTGCAGGGGAGAGGCGGCACGCGGGAGAGGCAACCGCCCAACGGCAGTTGTCCCCAGGACCTGACAGCACATCAGGGCCAGGCTGGTGTTCAGAGGACAAATCCTACGACGTGACAGCCGGTGGGGCCCTCGGGTGCCCACTGGCCCAGCTCCTTCCTTCGGGGAAGCAGAGCAGAATCCGGGCGGCAGAGGGCATCAGCTGGGTGGGCAGAGCCGAGGCCGAGCGCGGGCGCAGGCCTTCGGCCATAAGGGAGTCATGGCTTTGACCTCAGCCCGGCAGCCGGACCGGTCAGGCTGTGCTTCCCTGACAGCCGAGTCCCGTGCCTCATTCTCCTGCACGCCTGCTGCCCCGGGGAAGAGCGGCATCTCGCTGGCTCCCAGAGGGCCTGGGCACCACCTGGGGCTCAAACGTTGCTACCGGCCCACGTCTTTGGGGCTGTCTAGACTGGGGCTCGCTCATCCTGTTTCCTCTTGGTCACGCGGGACCCCACACCCTCCCTGGCTGCCCCCCTGCATCGGGGAGGATGGACGGAGACGACGTGGGTGAGCACGACGAGACGACTTGTGACCCGTCTTCTCTCGTCCCTCAGCTTTGTCTGGGTTCACTCCACGTTCAGCGGGCAGAAAGCCTCCTTCTCCTCTCTACTTACCAGCCTCCGCTCTCCGCTCACATCCGTGGGTACCATCATCTTTTGACCAATCAATGTTCGGCAACGACCCAGCAGTGCGACGGCCGGGTCTAGGACCATTCCTCAACGGAGAGCCCAGCGCACGACTTCAAATAAATGTGCAGATTCAGAAAAAGGACAAATATCAAGTAAATCTTGTCTATAATGGCCCATCAAGCAGCGTTGGTGAAGATTAGCGGCTGGGGCCTGAGAGTCTGGGAACATACAAATCAGCTGCTCCTGACAGGGAACACATATACATTTTGTTTAAGAGCAAAATGTCAGGAATTCATTTCTGGAGATCTACGAGGCGTCATGCACATCAATGTGCTGCCCCCTCCATAATAAATTTGGGGATGTGAGATGCAGATCATGCCTTTGCCTTCCTCGCACCCTCAGCAGCAGCCCCAAGGCGCGCGGGCAGGGACGCGCTCACCGTGGAGTCCGGCGGCTTTCCTCGCAAGCCCGTTCCGCGCGGGGGCTCTGCGCTGACCCAGCCTCCGGAACCTGGAAGGCACTGCGGGCTGGAGGGGAGGGGCAGGCTTCCTGGTGGAAGTGTGAGAGGAGGGAGTTGAGAGCAGCAGCCCCCACGCACGTTTGCACCGTGTAGACCGCCTTCCGCTGGGAGAAGCCAGCCGGCGAACACGGTTCAGCCGCAGGCCGCGTGCACCAAAGGGGAAGGCCCTGGGAAAAAGAAGGCAGGCATCATGGAATCCACCACCTGACTTCACACTTCCAGACTTGAACCTAAATCCACAGGGATGAGCTTAACTCTCAACTTAAAATTTTGGGTAGTTTCTAATTCTCGTTTTTAAGACTCTAAAATCTCTAGCATCTGCCCCCAAAAGACTTGGACTCCCACCTCTTTCTTAGGGGGGTAGAGAAGATGAAGGATCTCAGAAAGGCTTTTGAGGGACTGCCTGATGGGTTCATAGAGGACATGTTCACTTCCGAAAGACCGACATTTCTGGAAGTTGCTGGGCAAAGCTGCATTAATTGGTGTCTTAGCTGGCTGCTTTCGGGGTTTTGTTTGTCTACCTGCTCCCTTTGTTCACTCTTTCCCATCTTAAGGAGTTTCTTCACAGACACTCGCGCATCCACCTGTCCTTCCATTACTTCATGTACCGAACATCCCTCGCCGCTCTTGCTAACGACAATGTAGCCGTGCCCATAATTCCGGGGTCCGTGCCCTGAGCCAGGCTCCGTGCTGGCAGTGGGATGCAGGCGGTCCTCCGTGCACTCCTCAGTCTGGAAGTGGAGGCTATGTCCCATTTTCCACGGGGACGCCTGTGGTCAGACCTGCGGGCCGCCTGCGGGCCCAGAGGCCAGTGAGAGCTTGGCCTTGCTGAGCTGTGTAGACACAGAAAGGGGCAGGAGCTGGTGCAGGTGGGGACCACTGTCGTACAAGGTCAAAGTGACCCAGGGCATGAGGGAGGCTAATACGTGGCCACGGAGAGATCCCTTCCCACGGGGATCAGGGGAGGCGTGAGGGAGGGGGGCCACGGAGAGATCCCATCCCACGGGGATCAGGGGAGGCGTGAGGGAGGATTGGAGGTGAAAGCCTTGGAGGCAGGGAGACGATCACTGCGACAGGCACGTGTAGGAAAGGGAAAACGTTCCAGTTCTTCCCCACACAGTAATCAGACCATAAACAAAGAGACACATGTGATGATTTATATCAGCAAAGATGACATGTGGCCACACGGGCTGATCAGCCGATTCATAGGAAGAGGCTATGGTAGAGCTCAGGGGCCCAGGGCAGGGGCATCTGTGACGAGCAAGCCAGCAGCAGCCAGAGAAGTGGGAGGAGAGCGGAGGAGCTGGAGAGGAGGACGTGGGGGCTCACATGCCAAGCTCAGTGTCCTGGAGGCAAGCAGAGCGGAAACAGGTGCCTGCAGTCTTTCCCTTCACCCAGGACGTGTGTGAGCTCAGCAAGGTGTGGGAGGGGCCAGGCTGCGGGGGGAAGGCCACGGAGCTAGACTAGGTCGGGATCCTGGGCGGGTGGGGGCAGATCACAGGGTCCCTTCTGAAAACAAGGCTGGGAGGAGAAGACACACATGCACTTGGGGTGTGGGAGCCAGGGGCAGTCCCGATTCTGAGGTGCTGCTCACGTGGGGGAGTGCATTGAGAAGGGGCCCAGTGTGAAGGGCGGTGGGCCCCGAGGGGACACAGTGGCACCTGGGAGAGGGCAGGAGGGGAGGGAGGCCGTCCAGAGCACACAGGACAACCAATCGTTCTTATAAACCTGCACACCCATTTCCCTCTGCTTTTCAGATGAGGTCATTTAGGGTCAAGTCTAAATGACCCACAGTTGAACAGCTCTGGCTCGTGCCTCCCTGAGGGCTCCAACCCGGGCCCTGGTTCCCACAGGACACACCCTGCCTCTGTGGCTGAGCCGGCGGCGGCGCAGACACTCTGTCCCCGGAGGGCGGAGCTGCAGGGGGATCTCAGTGAGAGTTCCTGAACGGAGGGAATGAAAACGCATGGGACCAATGTTAGTAAATCCAACCAGAACTAAGGATAAACTGTTCACGTGAAGAGAGGTTACATGTTTTAGGGGTCAAACTCTAGAGAAACTGGAAGTCTTAAAATACATGATTGCCACTTAAAACATAATCACGTGATTTAGGCGAGCCAGAACTGTATGTTCTGGGGAAGGAGGTTCTGTGTGATCAGAGGACAGACACGCCCTCTGAGACCCCTCTTCTGGGTGTGGAGGGACCTGCTTCTACTCCACCGACAGACCGTGCCACAGCGAGGGGTGCCAGCACCTACGTGAGACTCCCTCTTGCTGGCAGATCTTCTGGAGGTGACCTCGGTGGCTAGGTGAAGGGGGGAACAAGGAGCTGAGGACGACCCCTCGGAGCTGAGGACGACCCCTCGGAGCTGAGGACGACCCCTCGGAGCTGTGGATGACCCCTAGGAGCTGTGGATGACCTCTAAGAGCCACAGTTAATTTTAGGAGCCATGATGACCTTCAGAAGCTATGGGTGACCCCTAGTAGCTGTGAAAAATCTCTACTAGCTGCAGATTACCTCTAGAAACCTCAAATGACCTTCAGGATTGTGGCTAGGCTATGAATGACCTCTAGGTACTGAGGATGACCTCTATGGCCTATGATGAACTCTGAGAAATACAGATGACCTCAGGAGCTGTGGATAACCCCTACAGGCTAGACAACCTCTAGGAGCTATGCATGACCTCTAAGAGCTATGCATGACATCTATGAGCTGCAGGCCACTTCTAGGGCTATAGATGACCGCTATGAGCTGCAAATGACCTTTAAGAGCTATGATGGTCTCTAGGAGCTATGGATGACCCCTAGGAGCTATGGATGACATCTAGGAGCTGTGGATGACCTCTAGAGGACGTGGATAAACTGTAGCAGTTAAAGATGACCCCTAGGAGCTGTGGATGACCTCCAGGAGCTGTGGATGACCCCTAGGAGATGTGGATGACCTCCAGGAGCTGCGGATGACCCCTAGGAGCTGTGGATGACCTCCAGGAGCTGCGGATGACCCCTAGAGCTGTGGATGACCTCCAGGAGCTGTGGATGACCCCTAGGAGCTGCGGATGACCACCGCTAGGAGCTGTGGATGACCCCTAGGAGCTGCGGATGACCACCGCTAGGAGCTGTGGATGACCCCTAGGAGCTGCGGATGACCCCAGGAGCTGCGGATAAACCCTAGGAGCTGCGGATGACCTCTAGGAGGTGTGGATGACCCCTAGGAGCTATGGATGACCCCTAGGAGCTGTGGATGACCCCTAGGAGCTGTGCATGACAACTGAGAGCAAAAAGCTGGCCTAGTGATCTCACAAAGTCAAGGAAAGAAATTCTTCCCATACTCGGAGTGGTCTTGAAAGTAGACCCCTTCCACACCGGAGCATCAGAAGGAAATGCAGCCTGGCCCAATCCCAGCAGCTCTGGGACACCCTGAGCAGGAGGCACAGCTAAGATCTGTGGACACTGTGAGACAAGGAATGTGTGTTATTTGAAGCCACTGTGTGGTGATTTGCTAGACAGCAGTAGTGTCTGAAGGTTCTCCAGAGAAACAGACCCAACAGGAGGGGTGTGTGTGCATGTGCATGTGTGTGTGTGCATGTCCATGTGTGCGTGTGCATGTGTGTGCATGCATGTGTGTGTGCGTGTGTGTGCGTGTGTGCGTGCGTGTGTGCAGAGATTTGTCAGGAAGTGACACGCAAGCTCATGGAGGGTGAGGAGTTCCCGACCTCCAGGCCACACGTTAGAGAGCCAGGAAAGGCGACTGAGCTTCCGGCCTGCCTTCATCGGACCCCAGGACGGTGCCCGCCTCGGAGACAGGCGGGCAGGGAAGCAGCCCTTCTCACCCAGTGCCGGGTCGGGAGACGTCCGCCCACTGTGGGGATGGCCCTCCGTGCTACGCGTCTGCGCTTCCCGTGTTGATCTCCTCCAGAAACAGCCTCACGGGCGTGCCCACAGCGGCGTCTGCCCAGCTGTCCGGGCCCCTGTTGCCCCATCAGACTGACGCACGTCAGCCTCAGGCAGGTAAGCGACAGATGAGAGGAGCCCTACGGGTGTCCCGCACCCTCCTGCCCTCCCTCTGGGAAGCCCTCTCCTCAGCATCCCCGATGCACAAACACCCTGGCCCAGGACAGAGGCCTTGTGCTCCTGCCAGGCTGCCCGCTCGGTGTGGGGCAATCCTGCACCCTTCCCCACCTCGGGGTGGAGGTCGTCCCGCTCCCTCCCTCTCGGCGCCTCTGGGGACCATAGCCGGCCTGTCCCTGGGGCACACCGTTTGCAGCTAGCCTGTGACGGCACAGCACACGGGCTGCCTCCGTACGACGCGGGGTTTGTGGTTACAGCTCCTCGGGCTGGCGTTCCTCCTCAGGTGCCAGGGGCTCCTCTCTGAGAGTGACAAGGGCAATGTCCCCTTCAGACGGAGACTGCTTCCGCACCTGCTGCTGGCGGTCTCCCAGGCTGACCCGCTGCACGGGGTCCCTGGGGATGGCGGCCTGCCTCTGGGGCTCGGAACGGTGCGGGGAGAATGGAGGGCCCGAGGGTGCTTCCAGCGTGTCCCCGCTCCCTCTCTGTGGCCTGGGCCTCGCCATGAACCAGAGGCCGCATGGCGTTAGTCAGTCTCTGCCCCTCTGGTCCCGCCGCCTCAGGACACGGCAGCGCTTCCCCAGCCAGGCCTTCCCGCCAAGCGGCTGCTCACCTCCTGTTTCCCGACCATCCGCTGTCGGAGTGATGTGGCCTCTTCACCTTGACCCTCGACCTTCAGCCGCGCCTCCTGACCCAGGCCCGATGACCCCGCGCCCTCCCGTGTGTGCCCTGCCAGGGCACGTGACCCCACACGGCTGTCCACCAAATCGCCACTTAATGCTATGTTCCCGTCCCTCCCGGAAGCCAGGGTACCATGGTGGCGTGTGGCCTGGGCGGGCACAGGTCCTAATGCCCCTGCTGAGGACAACGTGGGTCTCCCCTTTGGGTGTCCTGTGCAGCGACGCCTTAAGTAGCACGCCCACTGGTGGGCCGAGCCTCGGGGCAAGTGTAGTCCAGGGCTGGTCAGGGCTCTACGGGGCAAGTGTAGTCCAGGGCTCGTCAGGGCTCTACGGGGCAAGTGTAGTCCAGGGCTGGTCAGGGCTCTACGGGGCAAGTGTAGTCCAGGGCTGGTCAGGGCTCTACGGGGCAAGTGTAGTCCAGGGCTGGTCAGGGCTCTACGAAGGAAGCCCTGTGGGTTCCATCGCCACAGTTTGGGGAAAAAAGAATTGCCCTCTGTGCATATGCAGTGCAAAATGGATGCCATGTGCTTCCCCAGGTGACAACAGCCAGTGGGGGCAGGGGCCAGGTGGGGCTGGGGGCAGAGGGCTGGCAGCCCTGCCCGTGGCGATCATCCCCGGACGGAAACCCTGGTGCAGAGCCCTGCCGAGCATGTCTGTTTGGGGACCCCGTCTCCGGGGGTAGGGGTTTTCTTGCTGGGGTCCTGTCTCCAGGCTGCTGGGACCTGCACACTGACGTTTCTCCCCAGGCAGATTCAGAGCAGCCCCCGCCCCCCGCAGGGACTCCGACGTAGCGAGGCCGATGTGTCCGTGCCGGGGAGGAGAGTGTTGGCCGGCCCGGCCCTGGAGCCCCTCCGCCACCACGGCGAGAAGCAGGGCTGCCTGGTCCCCCAGGTTGGAGGTGTGGGGGGCAGTCCTGCGGCTCCTCCTGCTCCCTCCCACCCTCACACATGCCTGGCACCCTGGCCTGCAGACACAAGGTGCCCACCTCCCGTGGCCGACCCCAGGAGGACCCAGAGTCCCATCTCCCTCAAGGAGCACGGTTCCCGGCTCAGATGTGTCACTGTCTCCCACTCCCCCACTTTGGAGGTATCTTCCCTTTCCTCCCGCACACACTGCCGGCAGGTCAGCGCCCTAGGCCCTGTGGGCAGACGTAAGCCCAGGGCCAGCGAGCACAGCCGGCCGGGGGTCCGGCGGAGGTTCGCCCCAACGTGAGACCCCTCCTCTGGGTCCTGGTCCCCACAGTTCCGCCTTTTCCCAGGGCAGCGCTTTCCTCTCGGGCAGTATTTAATTCAGACACATTTGGATTATACTCAGCTTCTCTTCCTACCACTTCAGCAAAAGCTTAAAATATAACGACAGGGTTGCTAGGGGCTGGTGCTCATGAGTGCAGCCCAAACCGCTTGCCTAGGACGCTGACCTCCTCCGTCGACGCTGACCACCTCCGTCGACGCTGACCACCTCCGTCGACGCTGACCTCCTCCGTCGACGCTGACCACCTCCGTCGACGCTGACCACCTCCGTCGACGCTGACCACCTCCGTCGACGCTGACCACCTCCGTCGACGCTGACC
>PITA01026878.1:0-21907 GCA_004023965.1 Spilogale gracilis
TGGCTTGCCAGGTTTCTGTGGAAAGGTCTGACGTTATTCTGATGGTCCTCCCTCTATAGGTAAGGGATCGCTTTCTCCTAGCTGCCCTTAAGACATATTCTTTGGTTTTATGATTCGAGAATTTTACTATTATGTGCCTGGAGGTTTTTCTGGCCTCATTGATCTTGGGGGGTGTCCTCTCTGCTTCTAGGACATGAACATTTGTTTCATTCCCCAGATTTGGGAAATTTTCATCCATGATTTGTTCAACAATATCTTCTAGGCTTCTCTCTCTCTCAGTTCCTTCAGGGATTGCAATAATTCTGATATTGGAGCGTTTCATGGCATCATTTATTTCCCTTATTCTGTTTTCCTGGGATTTTAGCTGTTTGCTCCAAGACTTCTCTTGCTCCTCCTTCTTAATCCATCTGTCTTCTAAATCACTGATATGATCTTCAGCTTCACTTACTCTAGCTGTTAGCATATTTAAATTAGATTGCATCTCATCTAAAGCCTTTCTAACCTCAGCTTTCACTTCTGTTACTATGGCTTCCACTTTGAGACTAATGTTCTTTTCTAAATTGACCATTGCTTGGACGATTGCTGCCCTGAATTCAATTTCTGTCATATTGTTTATGTTCATTTCCAGTGATTCTGTGACCGAGGTTGCAGTCTCGGGGTTCTTCTGTTGGGTTTTCCTTCTCCGAGTCATTGTGGTGAGGAGTGGTTGAGGGGGTGTATGGCTTAATATATCAGCCACTATCTAGGTGGATTAGCGTTGGAAGGTTTTGGAGCAACCAGAAGTCACCGAAAAGGGAGGAGAAAGAAAAAAGAAAACGGAAAGAAGCAAGATAAGTAACCCCTGCCAGAGCACTGCCCGGTGGTAGGATTTATATGGTACAAAACTGTTACAGGGTAAAGAAAAGGATTATCAAGGGTAAATGAAGAGATCAAAAAGCGAAGCCCAACCTATATGACCCCAAGACCAGTATTTATATAATACAAAAGCAAAGACAATTACACAAACACACTGACAAACTAGAATGGGAAGGTGAGGTCAGACACTCCTTGTGGGCAAGGAATGCGTTTCAGACGCTCCCGAGTTTGTCTTGTTATTGTTGGAGGAGCCCACTTTCAAAAGATATAGGGAGATTAGAACTGGTTGTATATAGGGGTAGTATTGAATAGGGATGTGGGATTGACTTGAAGCTTATAACTACATGTACACGTAAAAGAGAGAATAAAGGAAAGAGGAGAGAAGAAAGGGAAAAACAGAGAAAGCGAACAGGGAAACAAGAGGCAACAACAAAGGCAGAAAATACAGGAGTGTGTTTGAAAAAATTTCAGGGTAAAAAAGAAAAAAAATGTTATGGGGTGTTGTATTGAGTATCACGTTGTGATAAGACGGGGGTTAAAAATTGAAAGAAGAAAAACCGTGAGAATGTATTTTTAAGCTTAAAATGGAATCTTTAAAAGTAAAAATAGAAAAAAGTTTAAAAAAGTAAATAAGGTGGAAAACTGTATCAATGAGTTGTAGGGCTATTGGTACTTGTAGTCAGTGCCAGAAGTTTAATAAATTGCTTTTCCCCCGATTTGGGGTTTTGCAGTTTTGAGTGTTGTCCTCCTGAGCTTCTGGCTTGCTTTCTGGGGGCAGGGCCTGCCATGCAGTTTCAGTCCTTCTACCTGGGCTGCGTCTCTCTGCCCCCTTGCTAGAGGCTGGTCTCAATGGTAACCAGGTTATCAGGTTACAATTCTCTGGTAGTGGAGCGTTGTTCTTTTACGTCTTTTTTCAGCTGCTGAGGAAGTCAGGTCGGAGCAAGATGTCTGTGCCCAGACCTCCCTCCCAGAGAGAGCCTCTACACAGGGAGGGGCTCTGTCCCACCTCCCAGTTGGCAGCCTGTCACAGCCGGGCTGGCGCAGATGTTGGATTGATTTATGCCCCCATCCCCGCTTGTCACTTCACTCCCGCACCTCAAAGCCAGAACTCCTTTTGGATCGCGCGACCTTGTCCGTGCCCCGGGACCCGTGGCCTCTCCGGTCCCACGAAAGTCTGTAAAATCACCTTCCCTGGGGGGTCCGCGCCCGGCCCACGGGGTGGAGAGAAGCGGGAGAGAAAGACAGCGGCGGAAAAATAGAATCCACGCCCGCCGCTCTCGTGGCGGCTGTGGAGGCTGCGGCTGCGGCGGCAGCGGCGGAAAAAAAATTTTAAAAAGTCTCCTTGCCTTGCCGCGGGCTCTGCTGTGTTCCCGTTTCTGTCTCGCCCCGATTTAGACCATAATCTGCTGTTACTCCTCACTCACAGAGCACTTTCGTGTTGGGGTATTTGCTTTCAATGGTTCAGCTCTGCAGGCTTCCTCCCCCACACCCCTGTCTCTAGGGGCAAGCCTCTGGTCCCTCTCACTTGTTTCTACCTTTTTGCCGATGGTCTTTGTCTCCCGTGGTGATCCAGAAGTGTGAAATATAACATTTCAGGCTGATTTCATGGGTGCTCACAGTGGTCCTTTAGAGGTTTTTTTTTGCTGGAATTCAGCTCTCTTCAGGGAACTCCCCGAAATGTGGTCACCTGGCCTTCCACCATCTTCTTCCCCGCTGTCAGTAACTATGAAGTTTTGTTAAAGTTATCAGCAAATATAAATCATATACATTGTGCAGAGTAAGGTATAAAACTTTGAGTAATTAAACACTTTAAAATTTTCAATAGAGGGCGCTTGGGTGGCCCAGTCCTTAAGTGTCTGCCTTGGACTCAGGTCGTGATCCTGGAGTCCCTGGATTGAGTCCTGCATCGGTCTTCCTGCTCTGCTCTGCGGGAAGCCATTTCTCCCTCTCTCACTCCCCTTGCTTGTGTTCCCTCTCTAGCTGTGTTTCTCCCTGTCAAATAAATATTTTTTTCAATAGCAATTTGTGATGAACTCTCTCTCTCTCTTTTAAAGATTTTCTTTATTTATTTGACAGAGAGAGAGAGAACACAGGCAGGGGGAGCAGGAGGCAGAGGGAGAAGGAAGTCGCTGAGCAGGGTGCCTGCTCAACTCCGGGTTGGTGGATCATGACCTGAGCCAAAGGTAGATGCTTAACCGACTGAGCCACTCAGGCCCCCCCACCCCCATGATGAAATATCTCTTAAACTAGGAACAGTAGGGGAACCTATTTAGCCTAATAGAATAGCTTAAAAGAACAGAAAGTATACTTCATGGTTTACTTAAAGATTTTTCTTGAAATAAAAATGATTCAAACATTATACTGGGAATACTATATTATATAATAATAATTAAAAACTATAAGTTTAGAAAGGAAGGGACAAATCTGTCATTTTTTGGATGACATTATGTATGTAGAAAATGACAAAGAATTTGGAAAATAATAGAATGTAAAAGTGAATTTTGTCAGGTCACTTGATATAAAAGGACTATAAAATAACCCGTTTGATATATCAGCAACAAAAAAATTAAAAAGTGAAATTTTTATAAAAAACACAATTTATAGGGGCACCTGAGTGGCTTAGTCAGTTAAGCTTTGGACTCTTGATTTTGGCTCAGGTCATGATCTCAGGGTCTGAGATTGAGCCCAGTGTCAGGGTCTTTATTCAGCGGGGGGTCTTTTTGAGATTCTCTCTCTCCTTCCACTACCCCTCCCCCACTTATGTGCACTCTCTTTCTCTCTCTCAATTTACTGTGGCTTCATAATAATGCACTTTCCAAGGATAAATCTAACATATGTTCTATATTTATATAATAAAAACAATTTTTTGAGAGGAATATAAAAATACCTCTAAGGGTGCCAATGTGGCTCAGTTGGTTAAGCATCTGCCTTTGGCTCAGGTCATGATCCCTGGGTCCTGGCATTGGGCTTCTCTCTCTTCCTCTGCTGACCCCCCACCTGCCTGTACTCTCTTGGTCTCTCTGTCGAATAAATAAATAAAATCTTTTTAAAAATAAATTTAAAAAACCCCTCTAAGACGGGGATATAATTTGCTCAGGAATTAAAACACTCAGTGTTATAAATAGTCAAATTATCCAAAATGATGCAAGTCTAATCACACGTGTGTGTGTGTTTGTGTGTGTGTGTGTGTGTGTGTGTGTGTATGAAAGAGATGGAGAGAGAGAGAGAAAGACTGGTCATGCAGGAAAAAAGAGAAAAACAAAAATAAACGATAACCAATTTTATACAGGCAAAAAACAAATGGTGATCATAATTCAGGTAGTATTGATGTTTATATTGTTTCAATGGATTAAACATTCCAATTGCAAAGCAGATAGATACTGTTGGATTGCATAAAAAAGCATGTTCCTACTATGTTCTGTCTAAATGAACAGAGTTATATGTTATAAAGACATAGAGCAATTGGGGAGAAATAGTTTGCATAGAAAAGATTAAACCATACAACTAGTAGGAATTAGAAAGCCTGAGTGGCTATATTAAAACCTGACATCATTGACTCTAACACCAGTGTATACTGGAGATAATGAATGCCATTGCCTACTGATGAAGGGGTCAGCCCCTCAGACAGACATAAAATAGCTGATAACAGAACTTAAAGATATGAATGATAAAAATGGACAAAACTAAATTGAAAATAGACAAATCCATGATCATAGTTGAAAATTTTACCATTCACTGTCACTATTGATAGAACAACTAGACAAAAAATTCATTAAGAATACAACAAATCTGGGGGCGCCTGGGTGGCTCAGTTGGTTAAGCGACTGCCTTCAGCTCAGGTCATGATCCCGGAGACCCGGGATTCGAGTCCCACATTGGGCTCCCTGCTCAGCAGGAAGCCTGCTTCTCCCTCTCTCACTCCTCCTGCTTGTATTCCCTCTCTAGCTGTGTTTCTCTCTGTCAAATAAATAAACCTTTTTTTTTTTAAAAAAAGGATACAACAAATCTGAATAGTATTATCAGCCACCTTGACCTAATTAATATTTATAGAACACTATATCCAACACCACAGAGTATACCTTCTTTTCACATGCAAATGGATGTTCACTGAAATAAAGGCTGATCCTTAAAAGAAGTTTTTATAAATGTAAAAATACTGAAATACTATAATTATTAGATTAGAAATAAATTAAAAATGCTACCTAGAAAAAAATGCCAGGATTAGGTTGGAAATCAATAAAAATAAGATAGTAAATGTAGGGCACCTGGGTGGCTTGGTTGGTTGGGCGACTGCCTTTGGCTCAGGTCATGATCCTGGAGACCCGGGATCGAGTCCCACATTGGGCTCCCTGCTCGGGGGAAGCCTGCTTCTCCCTCTCTCACTCCTCCTGCTTGTGTTCCCTCTCTGGCTGTGTTTCTCTCTGTCAAATAAATAAAATCTTAAAAAAAAAGATAGTAAATCTACAAAATACTTTGAAATTAAAAAACATACTTCTAAGTAAGCCATGTGTTACAGATAGTCATAAGGATAATTAATATATTTTGAACTAAAATATAATGAAATATTAAACATATAAATAACATATTAAAATCAGTGGAATGCAGATATTAATGTGGTTAGAAATTCATAGGTGTAGATGCATATATCATCAAAGGGTTTAAAAATAAGGATCTAACATTGACCTAAGAATTCTTATTTCTCTAAGAATGAAGAAAAATACAAGTAAATTACATCCAAGGTAAGTTGAAGGAAGGAATTAATAAGCATATGACCATAAGTCAATAAAATAGAAAAAAAAGAATAAAGAAAATTAACAACAGAGAAATTTGGTTCTTTGAGCAAATTAATAAAAGTAACGTTGCCGAGCAAGACTGATCAAGAAAAAATTTCTAGTTTCAAGGAAGAAGGGTTATTATTAAGGTCATACAAACGTGAATAGGGTGCTAAAAGTATCATTAATTACATTATACCAGTACATTTCACATAAGATGAAATGTCAAGTTGCTCAAAAGCAGAAATTACTGGAAACAAGATTAAAAAGAAAATCAGAATCGTTCATATCTACTTTAAGAATATGAATAAATCATCCACAATCTCCAAATAAAACTCTACCTTCAGATAACTCAACTGGAGATTTATTTCTTTTAAGATTTAAAAATTTGTTAGAGGTGCGTGGGTGGCTCTGTCCTTAAGCATCTGCCTTCCGCTGGGGTAATTATTCCGGAGTCCTGGGATCGAGCCCTTCCCCCACCCACAATCAGGCTTCCTGCTCATAGGAGGCCTGCTTATTCCTCTCTCACTCCCCCTGTTTGTGTTCCCTCTCTAGCTGTGTTTCTCTTTGTCACATAAATAAATAAAATATTTAAAAACAAAGATTTAAAAAATTTATTAGAGAGAGAGCACAAACAAGGGGAGTGCAGAGGGAGAGGGAGAAGCAGGCTCATGGCTGAGTCTGGAGCCCCACTTGGCGCTGGATCCCAGAATCACTACCTGAGTCAAAGGCAAACGTTTAACCAACCGAGCCACCCAGGTGCCCCTCAACGGGAGATTTATAGCAAATATTTAAGGATAAATTTCTTGGGGCGCCGGGGTGGCTCAGCCCTTAAGCGTCGGCTCTGGTCAGGATCCTGGCGTTGGGTTTCCGACTCTGCGGGAAGCCTGCTTCTCCCCCCACTCCCCCTGCTTGTGTTCCCACTCTCGCTGTGTTTCTCTGTCAATTAAATAAAATCTTAAAAAAAAATAAAGATGAATTTCTCAAAAATTTTTATTTCGCTTATTTTTTAAAGATCTTATTTAAAATCTCATTTGACAAGAGACACAGCGAGAGAGGGAACACAAGCAGAGGGAGTGAGAGGGGGAGAAGCAGGCTTCCTGCGGAGCAGGGAGGCCAATGTAGGGCTCGATGTAGGTCTCGATCCCTGGACTCGGATCCCTGGACCCCGGGATCATGACCTGAACCAAAGGCAAGTGCTTAAACCCCAATTTCTCAAAAAATTGTAAACCAAAGAGGAAACATTTCCTAACTTGTTTCATGAAGCCGTTACAACAAATACCAAAATCTGGCAACAACATGACATGAAATCTACAAATAGCCCTCACGAACAGACAGACATCCTAAACAGGTATTAGCAGATAAAATTGAGCACTATAGAAATAATATAATGCACCATGTTATTAAAAAATTTTGGGGGGGGCGCCTGGGTGGCTGGGTTAAGCGACTGCCTTCAGCTCAGGTCATGATCCTGGAGACCCGGGATCGAGCTCCACATCAGGCTCCCTGCTCAGCGGGAAGCCTGCTTCTCCCTCTCTCACTCCTCCTGCTTGTATTCCCTCTCTAGCTGTGTTTCTCTCTGTCAAATAAATAAAATCTTAAAAAAAATTTTTTTTGATTCACCAATATTTAGTAGGGTTGATTTCTGGGAATGCAAGGGTATTGTAAAATGAAGAAGTAAGTCAATGTATGTAGAGTCACTGAGATTATTTCCTCCTTATCATTTTGCTATCTGCAGGGTCTATTGTGATACTCTGTTTCATTCCTAATAATGATGGTTTGTGTTTGTTTTTTCTTTTTGTCAGTCTTGCTAGAAGTTTGTCAATTTTATCGATTTTTTCAAAGAAGAAGCTTTTTGTTTCATTGACTTTTCTCTCGTTTTTCTGTTTCCAAGTCCATTGATTTCTGCTCTTACCTTTATTGTATCCTTCCTTTTGCTTGACTTGGATTTAATGCTTTTTCTAATTTCTTCAGGTGAAAATTTAGATTATTGACTAGACACTCCCCCCCCTTTTTTTTTACCTTTCTTCTTCTCTAATTTAGGCATTTAGTGTTCTGAATTGCCCCCTCAGCACTGATTTAGCACAAATTCTGAATGTGTTGAATTTTCATTTTCATTCAATTTAGTGTGTATTTTATTTCCCTTGTGATTTTCTCTAAAGAAATGTGTTGTGTAGGGGCGCCTGGGTGGCTCAGTAGTTAAGGCTCTGCCTTCAGCTCAGGTCATGATCTTGGAGATGGGATCGAGCCCCACATTGGGCTGCCTGCTTGGTGGGAAGCCTGCTTCTCCCTCTCCCACATCCGGTGCTTGTGTTCCCTTTCTGGCTGTATTTCTCTCTGTCAAATAAATAAATCTTAAAAAAAAAAAAAAGAAAAGAAAAAGAAATGTGTAGCTTCCAAGTGTTCATAGATTTTTCTGTTTTATTTCTGTTATTAATTTCTGGTCAGATTCCATTATGGTCAGTCTTATAGGGAATAAACTCTGATTTTCAATCCTTTATAATCAGCTGTGGCTTGTTTTATGGCCTAAGATCTAGTCTGCCTTGGTATGTCGCCCATAGAGCTTGAAAGAAACACATATCTGCTGTAGTTGGGTAGAGTGGCCTATAAATGTCACTGAGATCCTGTGGTTGATGATGTTATTGAGTTTCTCTATTGATGTTAATGATTTCCTTTCTTGTTGTTGTCAGTTGCTGAGGAGTGGGGATGTCCCCAAATGTAATTGATATTTGTATATATTTCCTTTTTACCTCTTGCAATTATTTCTTTGCATATTTTGCAGCTTTGTTGTTTGGAACATTCACATTAGATTTGCTCCATCTTGATGTATTTGTCCTTTCATCATTATGTAGTGACTTACATAATTTTTTGCTCTGATGTCTACTTTTCTGATATTAATATAGTCATTCCTGCTATTGTTTTTTGTTAATGTTCACGTGATATATCTTTTTCTATTCCTTTATTTATAATCTAGTTATATAGTTAAATTTGATGTGAGTTCTTGTAGGTAGCATATATTTAGATTATTGTCTAGTACACTCTGACAATCCTTAATTTTTAATTTGTGTATTTAGATAATTTAAATTAGTGGTGTGGTAAGGCTTAAATATTTTATATTATTTTTGTTTCCTTTATTATTTTACTTATCTCTTCCTCTTTTCTGCCATTCTGTGAATTATTTGAATATTATTTATAATTCCGTTTTGAGTTATCTATAGTATTTTTGAGTGTAACTCTAATTATAGCTTTTGTAGTGACTGCTCTCAGTATTACACTTAAATTCATAACTTATCAGTCTACTGAAGAATCATTTTACCGATTCAGGAGAAGCTTAGAAACCTTATCTCCTTTATGTATTCTTGATCTTTCCTATTTAAAACATAATTGACTTACTATAGTACCCAAAGCAATCTACAGATTTAGTATAGTCCTTATCAGAATATCAACAGCATTTTTCACAGAACTAGAACAAATAATCCTATAATTTGTATGGAACCACAATAGATCCTGAATAACCAGAGCAATCTTGAAAAAGAAAAATAAAATTTGAGGTATCACAATTCCAGACTTCAAGGTATAATACCAAGCTGTAGTAATCAAAACAGTATGGTACTGGCACAAAAAAGGCACATAGATCAGTGGAAAATAATAGAAAACCCAGAAGTAAACCTGGAATAATATGGTCAATTACTCTTCACCAAAGGAGGAATGAATATACAGTGGGAAGAAAACATTCCCTTCAATAAATGGTGTTGGGAAAACTGGACAGCTACATGCAAAAGAATGAAATTGGACCACTTTCTTTCACCATACACAAAAACAAATTCAAAATGGGTGAAAGATCTAAATGTGAAGCCTGAAACCATAAAAGTCTTAGGAGAGAGCTCAGACAATAATTTCTCTGACATCAGCTGTAGCAACATATTTTCTAGATATGTCTGAGAGGCATAGAAAATAAAATCAAAATAAATTATTGTTGACTACATCAAAATAAAAAGCTTCTGCACAGTGACAGAAACAAACAACAAAACTAAAAGGCAACCTATTGAAATGGGAGAAAGTATTTGCCAATGGCATATGTGATAAAGGGTTAGCATCCAAAATATACAAAGGACTTATAAAACTCAGCACCCAAAAAACAAATAATCTAATTAAAAAATGAGCAGAAGACATGAACAGACATTTCTCCAGAAAAGACTTACAGAAACAAATGAGCAAAGAGGGGTGGGGCCAACCAAGAAACAGACTCTTAACTATAGAGAACAAACTGATGGTTACCAGAGGTGAGGTGGTTGTGTGTGTGTGGGGTGAAATAGGCAAGGGGATTAAGGAGTGCACTTAACAGGGTGAACACTAAGGTTGATCAACCATGTATAAAATGGTTGAATCATTCTTTTGTACCCAGGAAGTGAATTTAATACTGTATGCCAACTTACTAGAATTAAAATTTAAAAACAACAAAAAGTAAGTGACTTCAATATTTCTATATATATATATTTTTTTTGAGTGAGAGAGAGCATAAGAGGGGAGAAGGTTAGAGGGAGAAGCAGGCTCCCCGTGGAGTTGGGAGCCCAATGTGGGACTCGATCCCGGGACCCCAGGACCACTACCTGAGCCAAAGGCAGTGGCCCAACCAACTGAGCCACCCAGGCACCCAACTTCAATATTTCTTATACCTACATTGAGAACCACAATAGAGTGTAATATTCTTGCTTCAACTGTCAAAAATAATTTAGAAAACTAAAAACTAGAAGGAAATTATATTGTGTTTACCCATGTTTTTGTTCTTTCTGTTGTTCATTTCTACTGATATTACATTTCTTTTTTTTCACTTCCTTTCTGTGCAAAGAATTTCCTTTAGCCTTTCTTTTAGGTTGGTCTACTTATGACTTACCCCCTCCTCGGTTTTCTTTCAACTGAGAATGTGTTTATTTTCTCTTTATTCTTGAAACAAAGTTTCCCAAATATAGATATCTGAGTTACATACACTTAATATTTTCTTAGTTCTTCAAAAATGTTATGCTGCTTTCTCCTGACCCTTATAGTTTCTTATGAGAAATCTCCTGGCCTTTGGATTTTTCCCCCCTATGTGTTATGGTTTCTTTTTTTCCTTTCTCTTCTTTTTTTTCTAGGTTTTGTAAAGATTTTCTCTCTGGTAGTTATAAAGACTTTTTTCTTTGTCTTTATTTTCAGAAAAGTAAGTTTGATATGTCTTGGGTGCATACTTTCTTGGGGGGATGCTTATTTTTACTTTAGTCATCTTCTTGCATCTATAAATTTCTCCCCCCCCCCTTTTTTTTCCCAACTGGGATGGTTTGGCCATTATTTCCTTGAATTATTTTCTGTTCTACACTTTTTCCCCTCTTTTTTCCCCTGGAATTTCAATGCTGTGAATGTTACATATTTTTTTTTATAATCCCACAGGTCACTGAGGCTTGGCTCATTTACTTTTCATTGTATTTTCTCTCTATTGTTCAGACCGAGTAATGATTCTGCCTGATCTTTAAGTTTGGTGATTCTGCCCTTTGTCCTCTCCATTCTGCTATTCAGCCTATCTATTGAGTTATTTATTTTGGTTATTGAATTTTTCAGTTCTAAAATTTCCCTTTGATTCTTTATATCTTTTATTTCTTTGCTGAGGATTTTCATTTGTTTAGTCTTACTTCCCTTTAAAAAATTGTTTCAAGTGTATTAGTTATTGCCTGTTGAAGCATTTTTATGATGGCTACTTTAAAATCCTTATAAGGTAATTTAAACATTTCTATCATTTCTCTGTTGGCATTCATGGTATTTTCCCATTCAAGTTGAGATCTTCCTGCTTATTTAGTATTATGAGTGATTCTTTTAGATTGAAATCAGGGCATTTTAAGTAATATGTCATGCAGTTCTAGATCTTAACTAAATCTTTTGTTTTCTCAGTGCTCTTCTGATAACCACCCCATTGGCACAGCCTCCTTTCTATCTGGTGCAGGTGGAAGTCCTGGTTCTCTACCTTGTCTCTGTGGACATGGAGGGTAGAGGAGCTCTTCATCACTATGGAGTAGGGGTTGGATTTCAGGCCTCCCATGAAGCTTCTACTGATGCCACTCTAACTGGGAGGGGGAAGAAACACCTCATTAATGCTCCAAGCATGGCCTTAACTGATTGAGACTATGTGTGTATATTGGCCTTATTACCTCTTATTCAAACAGCAACACTGTAATATATCCTGAAGTACCAAACAAATGATGTTTATCTTGGGACATTAAGATCTAATTGTGCTGGCAGCCTGTAAGCATATTCTGAGATTTGTGGAACGTCACAGAGGGTGAGATGAGGAACTACGTGTTCAGACTACCATCCATGAAAGGAGCAGGTTAGAGATTTGGCAGATAGAAGAGCTCTGTTGACAGGTGATCCGTGTCACTACTGGTGATTTAAGTCAGCTGAAGAAATTTGATGTGTACTATCACCCTACTCTCCCTGGAACATATAGGGGCTCCTCAGAAAACCTGCCATTCTTCGATACAATATATGGCCAAGGCACATTGTTAGTATTGGTGAGAATGTATTAAGAGTTAAAATATTTTCATGTATGTTACCTGTTTCCTGGTTCATTCATATGGTCTCTATCCCACTTAAACTTTTTGTTTTTGTGGTAGTAGTTATTGTTGTTTTGTCTTGCTTTAGCAAATAATTGACAAAGACAATCTAACTCACTTCCCACATTTACAATATAAAAGTGATTAGCTTAGTTTCTATGCAAGGATAATGAAAGATAACCAAAAGAAACACATGGAATAAACAGAGGGTGGTCAAAGAAAATTAGTATTTTTTAAGGGCACCTGGGTGGCTCAGTTGGTTAAGTGACTGCCTTAGGCTCAGGTCATGATCCTAGAGTCCCGGGGTTGAGCCTTGCATCGGACTCCCTGCTCAGCGGGAGGCCCTCCCTCTTTCACTCCCCCTGCTCCTATTCCCTCTCTAGCTGTGTTTCTCTCTGTCAAATAAATAAATAAAATCTAAAAAAAAAGAAAGAAAAATAATATTGTTTTCCTAGAAAAAAATGCCATAAAATAAAATAAAATATTGAATGACTATTTTTTAAAAGTTTTATTTCAGGCACCCTGAATGATTATTATTAAATATTCTGCCACTATGGTTTGTCAACTTTTTTTTAACATTTTATTTATTTGAGAAAGAGAGAGAATAAGAGCAAGCGAGCATGATGGGGGGAGGTCAGAGGGAGAAGCAGACTCCTGCTGAGCAGGGAGCCCAATGCATGACTCAATCCCGGAACTCCAGAATCATGACCTGAGCTGAAGGCAATCGCTCAACCAACTGAGCCACCTAGATGTCCAGGTTTGTCAACTTTAGACCTCATATATTATTATTATTATTTTTAAAGATTTTATTTATTTAACAGAGAGAAACACAGCTAGAGAGGGAACACAAGCAGGGGGAGTGAAAGGGGGAGAAGCAGGCTTCCCAAGGAGCAGGGAGTCTGATGCAGGACACGGGGTCACAACCTGAGCTGAAGGCAGACACTTAATGACTGAGCCATCCAGATGCCCTTCATCTATTATTTTATAGCAATAGTGGATGAAGCTGTATTTTATCTATAGTTTATTTCTGAAACCCTCATTCTTCTGTAGTGTGAACTTGTTGCTATATAAGCATATATCTCTCATCCTACAGTTTTGTTTTACTAACCTTCTGAGCTGGCACAAATATCCCTGGAAGTCATATGTAAAATTTTTCAATTATTCCTTCTTTTTGTTCAAATGACTTATTTACTTATTATTTTTAATATAAAAAGATTTTACTCTTACTTATTTGAGAGAGAGAGAGAGAGCACAAGTAGAGGAGAGCAGCAGGCCCCCTGTTGATCAGGGAGCTGGAATCAAGGCTTGATCCCCAGCCAGCATTCTGGGATCGTGAGCTGAGCTGAAGGCAGCTGCTTAACTGACTGAACCACCCAGGTACCCCAAGTGACTTCTTTTAAGAGAGAATGTGGGAACTAAACAGCAGTACCATGCATTCCAACATAAATTTTTTTTCTGTATATATTCAAACAATGTAAATCAAAAACTGAGGACAAACTTACACACATAAAAATGGCTTATAATTAACTTTAGTGTGTGTGTGTGTGTGTGTGTGTAAAAATACATATACATTATGAATGGGCAATTTGGGGTGAGCAACTGCCTGAGAATCTGAAATATGACTGAAAATAAGTGAAAAAATAAGGTCACATCAGAGCTATTATTTGGGAATAAGTCAATAAATGGTGATGAATACATAAACTGTAATTAGTGTCTTTGGATAGATTGAAGAGTTCACTCTATCCATAAAACAATAATATGATGCTACATAAAGGGAAAAGGAGAAAGAGCAAAATTTGGATATTAGAAATATGATTAAGATAATGTGAAGAAGTAATTGAAATGTAAATCCAAGTGGAAAGTATGAGCAAAATGCATGAGACATAGAATGCCAATTCAGGAAAACTGATATCTGATTAATTAGGTATCTTGTTAGTATCTGGTTTTCAAAGGGGAGGACAGAGAAAAGGGGGAAAGAAATTATAAAAAGTTACATGAATTTGAATATGGATCTTCTTACCATATAAATAATGAATCTTATATTTTTCCAGAAATAATCAAAGTAATGCTCTTTTATATAATAAATAAGAATGATGATCTTCTACATAAAACACAAAGAAAGAGAAAATCTGAAAACAGCTGGAGGGAAAAACAAGGTTCTTACCTTAGATAGAGTAACTATTATCTGTTGCCTTGACAGGTGATTTTTTATCAGCAACAATAGAAGCCATAATCCAGTGGGATAATTTATTCAACATATTACCAAAAAAAAGAGTAAATGCAACCTAGAAATCCACATCCTCCAAAAATATATTTTAAGATTAAATATAGATATAGCCTTTTCAGATTTTTTATTCAAAAAGAGAAATTTCCAGAGACATAGATGTCAGTAAATTTCATAAAAGAATAAGAAAAAATTCTAAAGGATACACTTTAGTTGAAAACATAACCACAATTTTTTTTGGATAAAAGTATGTGATGGAGAAGCAATTAAAAATGTGATAAAAGTTTTTAATTTTTTAAGGAATCACATGGTTTCACTTACATGTGGGGCATAAGGGGTAATATAGAGGGCAGTAGGAGAAGGAAAGGAAATGGGAAGTAGGGTAATTCGGGGAGAGAAACATGAGAGACTTTGGACTCAGAAACAAACTAGGATCTTGGAGGGAAGGGGGTGGGGGAATAGGAGGGCCTGGTGGTGGGTACTGAGGGCATATATTGCATGGAGCACTGGGTGTGGGGCATAAACAATGAATCTTGGAACACTGAGAAAATAAAATAAATTTTTAAAAAAATGTGATAAAAGTGGATAAATCAGAGAACTTGGAAGCCACCTTAATCAAAGGATGCTGAGTCTGGAGTGCCTGGCCCTACTGGACTACAAGTATCAGGTCCAGCCACACATCCTTCCCATATAGGGAGGATGCAGTGTGCCAGCTGCCAGAGAAAAAGGAATGCCATGGCTCTTCACTGAATATTTTAACATTGTAAGTCAAGGAACTTACATTCTTTTTTGGGAATTTAGCTTCATCAAAGCCACTCCTCACAATAGGACATCATTCTTAAGGGCCTTCTGGAGACCTGTGGGCAAAAATGGGGACATTCAGGTCTAAATCCCTGGAACCTGTGAATGTCATTTTATATGGTAAGAAGAACTTTGCAGATAGGGTTAAGTTAAGGATCTCCAGATGGTGGAATTATCCTGGATAATATAATCACAAGTGTTTTTGTAAGAGGCAGAGAAGATTTTATGACAGAAGAGGAAAAATGGGATGTGAAAGTGTAAAGTAGTGGGAGGAAGATGCCACAAGCCATGGGATGGAGAAGCTAAGGAAACTATCTCCCTTAGAACCTCCAGGATGAACCAGCCAGGCTGACATCCTGATCTTAGTCCTGGAAGACATATGTTGGACTTATGGCCTCCAGAACTGTGAAGAGAATAAATTTCAGTTGTTTCAAGCCAAAAAAGTTGGATAAATCAAATTAAGAACTGGCAGGATTGAACAAAAAATGTTTTGTGAGATTTAAAAACATACTTAATCAAAATTCTGAAAATATAAGAAATTGAGAGGATTGAGTAGAATTAAAGTGTTCTGTGTTCCACATATTATTCAGATACAGGGAAAATTCATTGATTAAATTTACAGTGGATCCAAAATTAGGTGATGTTTACAACAGATACATGTACAAAGAGCACAAAGACTGAAAGCGAAAAGATGACAAAAGACATAATATGCAAATAAATACCAACTAAAGAATACTTCTTACTGTTGAACAAAATGGCATTTAACTGTTTCCTTTGCTGTGCAGAAGGTTTTTATTTTGATAAAGTCCCAAAAGTTCATTTTCACTTTTGTCTCCTTTGCCTTTGGAGACATGTCTTGAAAGAAGTTGCTGTGGCCGATGTCAAAGAGATTATGCTGAGTGAAATAAGCCAAGTAGAGAAAGTCAAGTATCATATGGTTTCACTTACTTGCGGTGCATGAGGGGTAACCTGGAGGACAGTGGGAAAAGGAAAGTAAATGGGAAGTAGGGTAAACCAGGGAGAGAAACGAAACAACAGAGACTTTGGACATAGAAACAAATTGAGGGACTTGGAGGGAGGGGGGTGGAGAGATGGGAGAGCCTGATGGTGGGTACTGGGGGCACCTATTGCGTGGAGCACTGGGTGTGGGGAATGGGGAATGAATCTTGGAACACTGGGAAAAAATTTAAGTAACAATAAAAAAAACAAAACAAAACAAAACACTGGAAAAAAATTTAAGTAACAATAACAAAACAAAACAAAACAAAACAAAAGAAGAAGTTACTGCCTATGTCCCCTCTAGGATTTTGATAGTTTCCTGCCTCATGTTGAGGTCTTTCATCCATTTTTTAAAAAATTTTTTAAAAATTTTTTTTCAGTGTTCCAAGATTCATTCCCCATTCCCCACACCCAGTGCTCCATGCAATAGGTGCCCTCAGTACCCACCACCAGGCTCTCCCATCCCTCCACCCCCTCCCTCCAAGTCCTTCAGTTTGTTTCTGTGTCCAAAGTCTCTCTTGTTTTGTTTCTCTCCCTGAATTACCCTACTTCCCATTTAATCATCCATTTTTTAAAAAGATTGGTCAGTTATGTATTTTTTTTACTTTAAATTTATTTTATTTTTTCAGTGTTCCAAGATTCATTGCCCAAGCCCCACACCCAGTGCTCCATGCAATAGGTGCTTCTTTCATCCATTTTTGAGTTTATCTTTGTGTATGGTGTTAGAGAATGGTCTATTTTCTTCTGTATGTAGCTGTCCAAATTTCCCAGCACCATTTATTGAAGAGACTTTTTTCCACTGTGTATTTTTTCCTGCTTTGTTGAATATTAATTGACCATTGAGTTGAGGGTCCATATCTGGACTCTCTACTCTGTTCGATTGGTTTATGTGTCTGTTGTTGTGCCAGCACCATGCTGTCTTGGTGATCACATCTTTGTAATAAAACTTGAAATCAGGGAACGTGATGCCCCCAGCTTTGTTTTTCTTTTTCAACAGTTCCTTAGTGATTTGGGATCTTTTTTGGTTCCATATAAATTTTAGGATTGTTTGTTCCAACACTTTGAAGAATGTTGGTGGAATTTTGATCGGAATGGCATTGAAAGTATAGATTGCTCTGGGCAGTATAGGCATTTTAACAATGTTTATTCTTCTGATCCATGAGCATGGAATGCTCTTCCATCTTTTTGTGTCTTCTTCAATTTCTTTCATGAGTGTTCTGTAGTTCCTTGAGTACAGATCCTTAACTTCTTTGGTTAGGTTTATTCCTAGATATCTTATGGGTTTTGGTGCTATAGTAAACCAAATGAATTCTCTGATTTCCCTTTCTATATTTCCATTGTTAGTGTATAAGAACGCAACTGATTTCTGTGCATTTATTTTGTATTCTGCCACGTTATTGAATTGTTGTATGAGTTCTAGTAGTTTGGGGGTAGAGTCTTTTGGGTTTTCCACATAGAGTATCATGTCATCTGCAAAGAGAGTTTGACTTCTTTGCCAATTTGAATACCTTTTATTTCTTTCTGTTGTCTGATTTCTGTTGCCAAGACTTCTAACACTATGTTGAACAGTAATGGTGAGAGTGGGCATCCTTGTCTTGTTCCTGATCTCAGAGGGAGGGCTCTCAGTTTTTCCCCTTGAGAATGATATTTACTGTGGGTTTTTAGTAGATAGATTTTATGAGGTTGAGGAATGTTCCCTCTATCCCTATACTTTGAAGAGTTTTAATCAGGAACGGATGTTGTATTTTGTCAAATGCCTTTTCTGCATCAATTGAGAGTACCATGCGGTTCTTCTCTCTTCTCTTATTGATTTGTTCTATCACGTTGATTGTTTTGCAAGTGTTGAATCACCCTTGCATCCCTGGCATAAATCCCACCTGGCCATGCTGGATAACCTTTTTAATGGAATCTTGGCATCCATATTCATCGGAGATAATGGTCTGAAGTTCTCCTTTTTTATGGGGTCTGGTTTGGGGATTAGAGGAATGCTGACTTCATAGAAAGAGTCTGAAAGTTTTCCTTCTGTTTCTGTTTTCTGAAATAGCTTCAGGAGAATAGGTGTTATTTCTTCTTTGAATGTTTGGTATAATTCCCCAGGGAATCCATCTGGTCCTGTGCCCTTGTTTTTTGGGAAGTTTTTGATTACTGCTTCAATCTCATTACTAGATATAGGTCTATTCAGATTGTCGATGTATTCCTGTTTCAGTCTTGGAAGTTTATAGGTTTCCAGGAATGCATCCATATCTTCTAGGTTGTTAAACTTATTGGCATATAACTGTTGATAGTAATCTCTGATGTTTGTTTCTATTTCCTTGGTGTTAGTCGTGATCTCTCCCCTTTAATTCATAATTTTATTAATTTGGGTCTTCCCCCTTTCCTTTTGGATTAGTTTAGCTAATAGTTTATCAATCTTATTAATTCTTTCAAAGAACCAGCTTCTAGCTTCGTTGATGTGTTCTACTGTATCTCTAGTTTCTGATTCATTCATCTCTGCTCTAATATTAATTATTTTAATATTATTCCTGTAGTGTGTGGGGTTGGTTTAATTTGTTGTTGATTTTCAAGTTCTTTAAGGTGTAATGAGAGTTGGTGTAGTCAGGACTTTTCATTTTTTTTGAGTGAGGCGTGGATGGCTATGTATTTACCCCTTAAGACTGCCTTTGCTGTATCCCATAGGCTTTGGATTGTTAGATCTTCTTTCTCATTGGTTTTCATGAAGTATTTCAGTTCTTTGATTTCCTGGTTGATCCTCAGATTCTTGAGCAGGAGAGTCTTTAGCTTCCAAGTGTTTGATTTTCTTCTGAACTTTTTGTTGTGGTTCAGTTCCAGTTTCATGGCATTGCGGTCAGAGAATATGCGGGGAATAATCTCAGTCTTCTGGTATTGGTTGAGCCCTGATTTGTGACCTAGTATGTGGTCTATTCTGGAGAAAGTTCCATGTGCACTCGAGAAGAATGAGTATTCTGCTGTTTTAGGGTGGAATGTTCTGAATATATCTATGAGATCCATCTGGTCCAATGTGACATTCAAGGCTCTTGTTTCTTTGTTGATTTTCTGTTTAGATGATCTGTCCATTGCTATGAGTAGTGCGTTAAGACCTCCTACAATTAATGTATTTGTATCAACATGACTGTTTATTTTGCTTCACAGCTGGCTTATGTAGTTGGCTCCTCCCATGTTGGGGGCATAAATATTTACAATTGTTAGATCTTCTTGGTATATAGACCCTTTGAGAATGATATAGTGTCTTTCTGTGTCTCTGACTACAGTCTTTAGATTAAAATCTAATTTGTCTGATATAGAATTGCTACCCTGGCTTTCTTTTGAGGTCCATTGGCATGAAAGATGGTCCTTCATCCCCTCTCTTTCAATCTCGAAGTGTCTTTAGATTCAAGATGAGTCTCTTGTAAACAGCATATGGATGGGTCCTGTCATTTTATCCAGTCTGTAACCCTGTTCCTTTTTATTGGAGCATTTAGGCCATTTACATTGAGAGTTATTATTGACATCATGTTGCCTGTGAAGTTCATGTTTCTATAGATTACCTCTGTATATTTCTGTTTTGTGTCGCTCTTGGGTTCGTTTCTCTTTTATAGAATCTCTCTTAATATTTCTTGTAGTGCTGGATTGGTGATTGCATAATCTTTTAGACCTTGGCGGTCCTGGAAGCTCTTTATCTCTCCTTCCATTTTGAAAATCAACCTTGCTGGGTACATTATCCTTGGTTGCATATTTTTTTCATGTAATTTCCTGAATATGTCTTGCCAGCCCTTTATGGCTTGCTAGGTTTCTGTGGATAGGTCTTACATTATTCTGATGGTCCTCCCTCTATACGTAAGGGATCACTTCCCCCTAGCTGCCCTTAAGACATATTCTTTGATTTTATGATTCATGAATTTCACAATTATGTGCCTGGAGTTTTTTCTGGCTTCATTGATCTTGGGGGGTGTCCTCTCTGCCTCTAGGACATGAACACTTATTTCATTCCAAGATTAGGGAAATTTTCATCCATGATTTGTTCAACTATATCTTCTAGGCTTCTCTCTCTCTCAACTCCTTTGGGGCTTCCAATAATTCTGATATTGGAGCATTTCATGGCATCATTTATTTCTCTAATTCTATTTTCATGGGATTTCGGCTGTTTTTTCCAAGACTTCTCTTGCTCCTCCTTCTTAATCCATCTGTCTTCTAAATCACTAATATGATCTTCAGCTTCACCTACTCTAGCTGTTAGCATATTTAAATTAGATTACATCTCATTACTAGCCTTTCTAACCTCTGCCCGTTCAGCTTTCACTTCTGTCATTAGAGCTTTTATCTTGTCACTAATGTTCTTTTCCAACTTAGCCATTGCTTGGACCATTGCCACCCTGAATTCCCTTTCTGTCATATTGTTTATGTTCATTTCCAGTAATTCTGTGACAGGGGTTGCAGTCTCTGGGTTTTTGTTCTGTTGGTTGTTCATCCTCCGAGTCATTTTTGGCAAGAAGTGGTTGAGGGGATGTATAGCTTAATTTATCAACCACTATACAGGTGAATTGCTCATTGGAAGGTTTCATAGCAATCAGAAGTCACCACCGAAAAGGAAGAAGAAAGAAAAAAGAGACAGAAGAGAAAGGAAGCAAGAAAAAACCCGGCCAGAATGGGCCCCAATGGTAGGATTTATATGGTACAAAATCTACAACAGAGTAAAGAAAAAGACCACCATGAAAAAAAGAAAGTTGGGGCACTTGGGTGGCTCAGTTGGTTAAGCGACTGCCTTCGGCTCAGGTCATGATCCTGGAGACCCAGGATCGAGTCCCACATCGGGCTCCCTGCTTGGCAGGAAGCCTCCTTCTCCCTCTCTCACTCCCTTTGCTTGTGTTCCCTCTCTGGCTGTGTTTCTCTCTGTCAAATAAATAAAAATCTTTAAAAAAAAATAAAAGAAAGGTGAAGAGATCAAAAAGCTAAGCCCAAACCAACTGACCCCCATGACCAATATTTATATATTACAAAGGCAAAAACAATTACACAGAAACACTGACAGAAGAATAGAGTGGGAAGGTGAGTGCAAACCCTCCTTGTGGGCAAGGAAAGTATTTCAGATCCTCCTGGGTTTGTCTTGTTGTTATTGTTAGAGCAGTCCACTTTCTAAAGATAGAGGGAGATTAAAACTGGTTTGTATATAGGGGTAGTATTGAATAGGAATGAAGGATTACCTTGAGGTTTATAACTATATGTGTATTTAAAAGAAAAAAGAATAAAGGAAAGAAGAGATAAGAAAGGAAAAAAAAAACAAACAAAAGAAGCAACAACAGCAGAAAACACAGGTATGTGTTTGAAAAAATTTCAAGGTAAAAAGTTATTATGGAGTGTTGTATTCAGTATCACATTGTAATAATAAGTGAGTTAAAAATTAAAGGAATAAAAACCATGAGAATGAATTTTAACTTTAAAGTGAAACCTTTAAAAGTAAAAATAGAAAAAAAGTTAAAAAAAGAAAATAAAGTGAAATGCTGTATCTATAAAGCGTACAGCTTTTGGGGTAGTAACAGGAGCTTAATATATTACCTTTCCCCCAATGTTGGGGTCTTACAGTTTTGGTGTTGTCCTCTTGTTCTTCTGGCTTGCCTTCTGGGGGAGGGGCCTGCAGCGCTGTTTTTCAGTCCCTTTCGGCTGAGTCTCTCTGCCCCCTT
>PITA01026879.1:0-21903 GCA_004023965.1 Spilogale gracilis
AAAAAGAACATTCTCTCCGTTGTCACCGAACAGACATAGCATCAGAATTTCTTACCAACCACTAGAGGGAAGTATACACCAACAAAAAGCCCCGCCATGCAGTCAAGGGCAGCCTAGTCCTGAGAACCACTAAGCCGCGGTAAACAGCCCTTTCATCAGAATGACCAACTCAGGCAAAACAATGCAGGTTCCATTTCTCTTTAATTGAGAATGACAATACCTTTACTAACTCTCATGAGAAATATGTATATTTTAACTGATTCAACAACCTTAGACCTGTAGTGTTCAGAGGCTAGGCTCAGAATGACTGGGTTTACATTTCACCTCCACCCTTAATAGCAGTGTGACCTTGGGAAAGTTTCTGTTTTCTTATCTGTAAAATGAGAGTAGTAACAGTAGACACGTTCTCCAAAGGCACTAGCTCTTAAAGCTTCAAGCGCTGAGGCTCTGCAGTTACACTGCCTAGCTACAAACACTAGTTCTACTAAGCTAAATAAAAAGTAACTATGAACACACTTTCCTTGACATTGCTGTTCTCTTCTGTAAAAGGGGCTAAAATGCCAACCTGTTGATGACTGCTTAAAGATTAAGTGTCCAGGGCGCCTGGGTGGCTCAGTTGGTTAAACAGCTGCCTTCGGCTCGGGTCATGATCCCGGAGACCCGGAATCGAGTCCCACATCGGGCTCTCTGCTCGGCAGGAAGCCTGCTTCTCCCTCTCTCACTCCTCCTGCTTGTGTTCCCTCTCTAGCTGTGTTTCTCTCTGTAAAATAAATAAAATCTTTAAAAAAAAAAAAAAAGATTAAGTGTCCATCAGCGGGGCACCTGGGGGGGCTCAGTCGGTTAAGCAGTTGCTTTCTGCTTAGTCATGATCCCACAGTTCTGGGATGGAGCCCTGCTCAGCGGGGAGTCGGCTTCTCCCTCTGCCTTGCCTCTCCCCCAGCTTGTGCTTGCTGTCTCTCTCCATCTGTGTCAGATAAATAAATAAATAAATGATCGTACATCAGCACGTAACACAGTGCTTTACACATAGTAAAATGTGGTTATAATTAGCATTACTTTTAATATTCCTTTTATAATTACTAATGATATTATTATTAGACTTGGAATGAAAAATTTGCCACAGGTATTTGTGCACCTTAAGGCGCAAGAGAAGTAGGCACACGAAGTCCCAAAGCTGGACAGTCCCCTGCCCGAAGACTGCTCACCACTATTCTAAAGCTTCCTTTCTACTGGAAAACCAGACTGGAAAGGCATGCAATTAAGTGGAGAATTTCACTTTTGTCCACAATGTGTGGAATGTGTGCTCCTTTAAAACTTGCCTTCTGGGGCGCCTGGGTGGCTCAGTCATTAAGTGTCTGCCTTCAGTTCAGGTCGTGATCCCAGGGTCCTGGGATAGAGCCCTGCATCGGGCTCCCTGCTCAGCAGGAAGCCTGCTTCTCCCTCTCTCACTCCCCCTGTGTGTGTTCCCTCTCTAGCTGTGTTTCTCTCTGTCAAATAAATAAATAAATAAATCTTTAAAAAAAAATAAACTTGCTTTCTTTTTGGAAGGAGAGCTTTTGTTTGGATCATTTAAAAACTTTTGAGTTTCTGCCGTAAGACTATGTGCAAGGTGTCATCTCTTGTTTCTTGATAGACCTTTAAGATCCCAGTGAGTGGCTCCTTTCTCCCTCAGCTGGTGCCAGCCCAGCCTTCCTCTCCATTGAGCAAGGTTTTCTGCAGCCAGCTTATATCCTCCTATCTCCATGGAGAAGCTTGCTTAAAAAAAAAAAAAAAAAATCAGACTTCAAAATGATCAAAAAACATCATCAGTCATTTTGAGTGTTTTATTATATCTGCCAGAAGACATAATAATTTGATGGTGTTGGACCGTTGCTTAGCATCGTAGCCTCTATCAGTAATAAAAAATTATTTTTAATGTTGGCGAAAAAATGAATTGACTTCATGACCTGACTGATAGTGCTGGGGGATTTAGAATTTGCCAAAATGAACCAAGAGGGCCAGATTGCTTATAAGCCCCATAGCCGCCAGCCAGTCTGGTCAACGCTTGGCAACGGATTGACTTCCCGTCAGCTTCACTCAGTCTCACCTCTGAACTTCCCATTCCACTGGACACCATTGTTGCTTGCATCAGCCGCACTACGGCCAGGGTCCCAACGGTGATATGATGGAAAGATGGAGAAAATGGCTGGGCTGGACCACCACAAGCCGTGATTCATTTCCAGAAGACAGCTTCCCCATGGGAGCCAATGAATCTGTTTTTACCAAGATCTCAAAAGTCTTATCCAAAAAGTCCAGAGCTTCTATAGTTGGACAACTGGTGTTCCAGTGTGATCATGTCTGCCCTTTCAACGTAAGAACTGAAGCACTTTGTAAAACCTGAAAACAGTTTAAGACACACCCCTTCCAAAAAAAGGAATTTTTTGAAACCATTCAAAGGCAAAACATCACATCCTAGTGAATATAATGGGGTCTTACTTCCCCCTCTTATTTGAACACAACTCTCATTGACTTTAAAGTGACATTTCCAAACTGGCTGCAAGAATGATTTGCCTTCTAAACAAAGCAGACTGCGTTTGTTCTGGTGGAATGGCTTCTCTTCTTTGTCTCCGGACAATTTGATACAGCATTCATTCATTCAAGTGTGACTCTCATTTGAAAAATTTCTCAATGAGACCATTTAAAAAATATTTTAATCTGGAGCTTTCATAACTTCTCTAAGGCTTCTTTCAGCCTTGTCCTTGTTAGCTTAATAAAAATGGCAAAAATTGATCTTTTGAAATAAAATTGTTCCCAGTAAATTTCAACCTAAGAGCAATCCTTTTCCCCTAAAACTTTGTTTGGACTATGCATGGGCAATCTGTGTCTACAATTTTAAGGTGAGGGATTTTTCTAATTGTTTCAAAGATTTTCCCCCCAGATAAAATGACAAGCTTCCAGCCTTTGGACTTGGAAAGGAAGGGAAGTTACTTAAATCTAGTGTCTTCCATATGCCTGGGGCTATTTCAAGAATAACAGATTTCTGAGTGTTTAAAAAACAGTGCTGTAGTAATTAGAGCTACAGGTAATATTATTTTCTCTCCTGGGAAATGCGCCCCATCAAGAGCCAGTCTCCACGCTTTCCACCTTCTCCAGTCTCAGGCACTTCCTGGCCTCTGAGGTCAGAATTCCCATAAATTTTAGGACCTGCCATTTTCTCAGGGCAGAGGTGAGACCTGGGGAAGAAGAGACCCCACAATCACATCTTCATAAACTCAAACAAAGCAGACTTGCAGGGTTTACATTTTAAGCCTATGAATCTTCTTCGTGGTGGTTCTCATGTCTCTTGAAATAAACAATGTGGGGAGAAAAATATTATGGTCTCTATTTGCAGCGTTTTGTTCTGAGAATAACTTCGACAGGAGAGCTGAACCAGTGGCACGTGCATGGGCAAAGCTCTCTGACTTCACTGCACAGTCAGTCGTCTCTTTCTCAAAACCAGCTCCGGGTTACCACAATACCCGGGTGTACAGAGGAAAGCCAAAATTAAAAGGTCTCTTTTAATACTCAAGGTAAGCTTCCAGTTAAATTTAGGGCTGAAGAGAAAGCAGTCTGGTTAGTGATTGCGTTTTGCCTTCAGCTTCTGTTTTTAGCATGTGAATAAGGTTTAAAGGAATAATGGGCATTTAAAGTCCGTGTGGCCCTTTAAGACATAAATAACTGAGACCATCAATGAGATTGTTAAGTATCAAAGAGGTTACTACTACATCTTAAATTTCCCCTTGAGTGAGAAGTGAATGATCAAATTCAGAAACACTTCATTGGATAAACCTAAATGCTATCCTTCTTGCTAATCCCTTCCCGAGATTCTGCTCTTCCCTTGAGCAAATTAACCGAGGGTGAACAATGATCAAAAGAAAAACGTATGAAGAGCAAACTCCATAAATCGCTAGTGAGTCCGAAATACACATCAGGAAAAAAGCTTTCTTTAGTCAGTTAGAGATCAGAAGCAAAAGACACGGAGGGAAGAAGGAGATATCTGCTATAAAATAAATAGAACACAGACACGGTCAGGTTTGGAGCAGGGTTAAGAATGTCACTTATCACAGAAGAACTTTGTGGGGCCGGGCACATCCTCTTCCTACACCTTTCTGGGTAAATGGAGTCTGAGTTATGAGGGGCTCCTAGTCTATAACCTCCCTACTCCCACTCCATTCCCATCCCCCCCCACACACACACACCAGTTTTCTTTTTTATAAACAGGGTTTACACAAAACCCTTGAGCTGAGTTGAAATGAACAGAGGAGACTTAACGTAGACCTTAAGATAGCCATGCTTGAAGAAACAGTACTCTGAAAATGACTTTTGGAAGACAGCCTGCAGATATAACTGCGTGCCTACCAAAGAACTTGTGTAGAAGGTTAGTCATTGTATGTGGTGTTATTTGTAAAGAAATAATTGGAAACAAGCGTCCATCAGTTGGGGACTGGCTAAATAAGCCTTATCCCCACTATAGAATCCTATGCAACTATAAAACACTGTCTGAGGATGCTTTCCAGGACAGACTGATGCTGAACGGTCTACATAGTATGTTACATCTGGAGAAGAGATAGGAATATGAAGAAACTCTGGAAGGAAACATAAATTAATGAGAATGTTTTCTAAAGCTTCATGGATAAAGGTTAAAAGGGGATGGACTTGGGCACTTCCCCATGAATGACCTTTTTGAATATTTTTGGTTTTTTGACTATGTGAATGTGTTATCTATTCAGGATTTTTTTTTTATTCAGGATTTTTAAATTTAAAATAATACTAATAATACAACTCAATAACAAAGCAACCCAATTTTCTTTTTTAGATAAGCCGCAAATTTGGACGCTTCACCAGAGAAAAGATAGGGGTAGCTACGAAGCACATGAAAAGATGCTCAGCATCGTTAGTCATTAAAACCAGAATGGCTCAAATGAACAAACCTGACAATAGCAAGTGCTGAGGAGGATGGGGAGCCCTGGGAATCCATATACTGCTGGTAGGAATGCAAAAAGGTATGGCCACTTTGGAAAGCAGAGTATCAGTTTCTTGTAACATTTACCATACTGCCCAGAAATCCCACTCCTATGCATTTAACCAAGAGAAATGGATACATTAAGTCTCTCCACCCAAAAAAATCCAACAAACTTGAACATAAATGTTTATTGTAGCATTCATTATAGTCACCCAAACCTGGCAGCAACCCAAATGTCTACCAGGTGAGGGTGGATAACCAGTTACATGGCTGGGACACCAGCTAGCGATAAAAAGGAAAGACCTGACACCATGCAGCAAATGAATGAATTTCACATGTTTCTGCTAAGTGAAAGAAACCAGACTCAAAAGGCTACATACAGTGTGATTGCATTTCTGTAACATTGTGGAAAAAGTACTGTTCTAAAGACAGAAAACAGATCAGTGGCCAGGGGCTGTAGGTTGAGCAAGGTTTATCTACAAAGCCGCTCAAGAGAACTTTGGGGGGCAATGGAATTTTTCTATATTGTGGCTGTAGTATACATTTGTTAAGTTTCATGAAACTGTATACCTTAAAGGGGTGAATTTTACTGTTATGTAGATTATACCTCAACAAACCAGACTTTAAAAATTTTTAATAGTAAATACAAGGGAGACATGGTCAAACTTGTGCTTTGGAATGGTCACTCTGGCTGCTATGTGGTAAAAACACTGGAGCAAGCAAGAATAGAATTGCAGCTGTCACAGCGGTTCTGGGGGCCCCTCCCCTGAGAGCCAGGACCGAGACGGTGGTGAAAGTGGACAGAGGCAGGCCCGTTAGGAACGTATTTTGGAGTGCAGTTGGGAAGAGTTGATAATGTTGGTCAGGAGAGACGGAGAGTTGTCTTAGGGGGGACTCCAGATTCTTTTATTTCCCATGTGTCTTTGTCCATTTGGGCTGCTAGAACGAAAATACCAATGACCAGATAGCTGAAGCAACAAATATTTATTTCTCACATTTCTGGAGGCGCTGGAAGATATAACGTCTTGTGAGAACATAGATGGCCAACTCCTCACTATGTCTTCATACAGCAGAAAGGGCCAGGGAGCTCCCTAGGGTCTCTTTTATAAGCGCACTAATCCCGCTTGTGAGGACACACTCTCATGACCTAATGGTCGTCAAAGGCCCCACTTCCGAACACCACCACACTGGAGGGCAGGTTTCAACATACGAATTAGAGGACATACACACATTCAGTGTGTAGCACAATGCCCTGTGAGGCAGGCAGAGGGCAGAGATTATCAAATATTTCTAGTCCCAGTGCCACCATGAATTATTTGCAGAACTCTGGTAGAGTCTCTAAAATGTATGCTAAGGACTGGAATAATAATATGAAAACTGAGAACATGAGACCAAGAATCCTTTAGTTGTTTATCCTAGAAAGTAAAGAGAAAAAAAAAGTCCAGGTTTTCTCAGCTCAGAAGGGCTATCGTGGGGGCGCCTGACTGGCTCAATGGGAAGAGCTCAGACTCTTGAGCTTAGGGTCATGGGTTCAAGCCCACACTGGGTATGGAGATTGCTTAAAAAATAAATAAACTTCAAAAGAAAAGAAGAAGGGCTACTGTGGGAGAAGATGCTTTCCCTCTAAGAGGTTGAAAACAAAAAGATGAAATGGCCTGACAAGAAGAGAAAAAAAAATTGGCTGAAATATATTTTCTTTATTAATCAATAGTAATTTATCTGTGGGTTTCTTGTTTTTGTTTTTGTTTTTGTTTTTTATTGTGTAAAGTTCATTTCCTGGGCTTGCACTTGTATTTGCTGTGGCCGATTGTGGACTGACAAGTGATTGCTCCTTAGCCTAGCTTGACGTCTCTCGCCACTCCGTTAACATGCTGACCCCAATCTGCATCCAACAGTCCTGAGGAGGGCAGCTGCCTTTGCTCACCTCAGCTCAGAGCCATCTGGTCAAAATAGCTAAGTCGTATCTTAGAACGTCATGTTAAGCTCAATAGGAAATCCTTGCAGGTTTGTGCTTGTGAAACCCTTTTATGGTAAAGGTGAAGACCAGAAAGAACAGCCATAATAGAGCCCAAACCTACTATATACAACCTCTTGTTCTCTTTACATACACACACATGCACATATACATACTTATACACAGATATATTCTGATTATTTTTTTTTTAAAGATTTTATTTATTTGACAGCGAGAAACACAGGCAGAGAGGGAACACAAGCAGGGGGAGTGAGAGAGGGAGAAGCAGGCCTCCTGCTGAGCAGGCAGCCCTATGTGGGGCTCGATCCCGGGTCTCCAGGATCATGACCTGAGCTGAAGGCAGTCGCTTAACCAACTGAGCCACCCAGGCGCCCCTGATTATTTTTTTAAAGATTTTTTTCTTAATTTGACAGAGAGAAACACAGCTAGAGAAGGAACACAAGCAGGGATAGTGAGAGAGGGAGAAGCAGGCTTCCCACCAAGCAGGGAGCCTGATGCGGGGCTTGATGTGGGGCTCAATTCCAGGACCCTGGAATCATGACCTGAGCCGAAGGCAGAAGCTTAATGACTAAGCCACCCAGGCGTCCCAGATATATTCTAATTATAAAAATAACACACGGGTGCCTGGGTGGCTCACTGGGTTAAAGCCTCTGCCTTCGGCTCAGTCATGATCTCAGGGTCCTGGGATCGAGGGGCTCTCTGCTCAGCAGGGAGCCTGCTTCTTCCTCTCTCTGCCTGCCTCTCTGCCTACTTGTGATCTCTCTCTCTGTCAAATAAATAAATAAAATCTTAAAAAATAATAATAACACACAAAGCTTATCAAACATTTTAGAAAACCCTCCCCAATGTCACTTACCAGATACTCACTGTTAGTTTTTTCTTATATATTCCTTCAGATTGTTTTCTGCACAACTATATTTATTTTAAGAGTATTACTTATACAAACATAATTTAAAGAAATTCAAGCCAAGATTTTGACACTGGATATTAATACTTCTATGCTGATTAGAGGGAGGAAATTAAATGAGAGGATATCTCTAAATATCTCTAAAGGATATGTCTAAATAATTCATTAACATTTAGAATATTAATCTAGGGTTTTTTTCTTTGATGGTTAAGAGGACATGATAGAAAATTCATGTGAAAGAGTAAAATGAAATTACAGAATTATCTGATTCTATATAAAGATTCTTAGCAACAATATCTCAAAGAAAGTTAATCATGATGATGACAGGGTTTGGTACACACTACTCCTAGATACAGTACCTGGGCATACTAGGTATTTTAAAAGCTGAAGGAATTTGGGAAATGGCAGGTACAAGAAGGACTTTATGATCTCCCTTTCAGCCCTGCATTAGGTCATAAAACTCTCATATGAGGGGCACATGGGTCAATCAGTCGGCTAAGCATCTGACTTCAGCTCAGGTCCTGATCCCGGCGTCCTAGGACCCAGCCCCACATCGGGCTCCCCGCTCAGTGGGGAATCTGTGTCTCTGTCTCCCTCTGCCCCTGCCCCCGGCTTGTGCTCTCTCTCTCTCAAATAAATAAATAAATAAATAATCTTAAAAAAACAAACAAAAAAACCCCCTCATATGAGAAGCCCTATACCCAGAGAAAAGGAGCATCCTTTCCTTCAAAGACAGAGGAAGAGGCACCTGTGTAACTCAGTTAAGTGTCTGACTTGATTTCAGCTCAGGTCATGATCTTAGGGCTGTGAGACTGAGGCCTGCATCCAGCTCTGCATTGGGCCTGGAGCCTGCTTAAGATTCTCGCTCTCCCTCTGATCCTCCTGCCCCGCCCATGTCTTAAAAAAAAAAAAAAAGGTGAAGGGACTCAGAGAAAACCAAACATGTATTGCAAAGTTTCCCCCAGTTTAGTACTCTCAACTTGTACACTTTCACCCTCCCACATTTTCCCATGACTTTCCACTCTTCTTCAAACCCAGAATAAAGCCACTTAGGTTTGTCTTCATTTTCTTACCAAGGCTCTTGCATTATGTAAGATTAAGATTAAATAAATTTCATGCTTTTCTCTTGCTAATCTGTCTTTTAAGGTTGAAGAAAAGGATGTTTTTCCCTACCCTACAATAGAAAATTTTTACTCTGATAGAAATGTTTTCTTTTTTTTTTTTTTTAAAGATTTTATTTATTTATTTGACAGAGTGAGCTCACAAGTAGGCAGAGAGGCAGACAGAGAGAGAGGAGGAAGCAGGCTCCCCGCTGAGCAGAGAGCCTGATGCGGCCTGGATCCCAGGACCCTGAGATCATGACCTGAGCTGAAGGCAGAGGCTTTAACCCACTGAGCTATCCAGGCGCCCCTAGAAATGTTTTCTAAATAATATTATAAAGTATATGCCCTAATGTATTTAGCTACTTGAATTAGGAAAATAATGATTAATAACTAGTAGATAATTAATATCAACATACCTTGCTTATCTAGACTCAACCTATTCCAGAAAGCTTAAGAAACCCTTTAACATAAATATGTTTATATCACCTTGTGCACAATTTCTTTTGGTTATAAAAATATTTTAGGCAACAAAAAGATACCCAGATGTGTTTTAGAAGATCAACTAATACCACCAAACTTGTAATAACAAACAGGAACAACAAAAAAACAGGAGTTGGCCCCAGAATTAGATTCCCCAAAAGTAGAGGCAATTTTTAATTCAATAGCTGTTTCTCCTCTTATATTTTACTTCTTAGTTTTGGTAATAACATTATGCAGCTACTGATTAAACAATTTTAGATATTGTACACTCTCTTCCCACTTTGGAAGATAAGAACTTAGTATCCTTTACCACGCCTACACACACACACACAGCCATGTTCTTCTCTCCCCACCCCATGTATTTTCATCATAATTTTTTATTAAATGAATATTCAGTTTTAATAATATAATAATACAAATATTGCTTATAAGTAAGCAGTGCTTTGTATATATTTCTTTTTTTATACTTTTATTTTTCCAGGAGCTATTTGTTTTTGTATGTGTGAGCAGAAATTATGTATGCACTTGTGTGCAATTTTTCTTATACTTCAATTCTCTTCCCAGCAATATTGTCAAGCATTTCAAGTTTTCTTGTAATTTTGTTTTTGTTTTCGTTTTTGTTTTTTAAAAAATTTTTAAAATATTTTATTTATTTATTTGACAGAGAGAGAGATCACAAATAGGCAGAGAGGCAGGCAGAGAAAGAGAGGGAAGCAGGCTCCTCACTGAGCAGAGCCCGATGTGAGACCCGATCCGAGGACTCTGAGATCCTGACCTGAGCTGAAGGCAGAGGCTTAACCCTCTGAGCCACCCAGGCACCCCTTGTTTTTGCTTTTAATGGAGACATCTCTCTCAGATCCTTCCATCTCTGTTTCTTTCAGGACTGATTGATCTCTAGAATGGCTAAATTCTGTCAGCCTCGTATTTTCTTCCTCATGACTCTAGGAATTCAATTTGCCTTTCTCCTTTGTCGGAATTCTTGTTTTCTTATTCATGTCTTCCTCTTCCTTGGTTTATTCTTTTCCTTTGGTAGCATACATCTTCCAAAAGATTCCTAGGGGGAAAAAATGTAAAGAAAGCAAAGTTTTTGAGATTTGCCTGTTTGAGAACATCTTTTTTCACGTTTCATATTTGATTGTTTAGCTGAGCAGAGAACTGGATTGGAAAGCTATTCCCTCAGTATTTTGAAAGCATTGCTTCATCAGCTTCTTGTCTTGAGTGTTCAGTGCTACTGTATTTCCTCATGACCTTTCTTTTTCTTTCTGGAAGCTTTAAAAATTTTTTAATCCCTACTGGGGATTTTACCATGCTGTGTACTGGTATGGGTCATTTTCTTTTCTCCGTCTTATTGGGACCCTTCTCATCCGTTATTCTGGGCCGTACATCACACCTGTCTATGATGCTCCACTCCACGTGTCAGCGGCTGGGCTGCAGGTGCTCAGACTTGTGGCCAAACATTATTCTGGGTGTGTCTGGAGTGTTTCAGGATGAGGTTAACATTTGAATCAGTAAACTGAGTAGAGCAGATTGCCCTCAGCTGTGTAGCTAGGCCTCATTTGATTCACTGAACCTCCAGGGACAGAAACAAATGTTGCATTAGAGAGAATTCACCTTCTCTGCCTGACTGCCTCCTACCTGGGCTGCGGGCATTCTCCCGCCTTTGGGCTCAGACTCGACCTGGAGCTCTACGTTTGGCCCTCCTTGGTTTCCAGCTTGCTGATTTTAAATCTCTGGACTAACTGCTCTCCATATGCAAGTAAGCTGATTCTTTGTGATACATATATTACGTTCATATGTTACCATACTATTGCTTCTGTTTTCCTGGAGAACCCAGACTCCTATAGTATGTGATGATTTCTGCCTCTCTTTTGTCCTCTTCTTGAAATCCCTATTAATCAGGTATTGAACCTCTTCAGTTGTCCTTCTTTTCTTCCCTTTCCTTTTTTGTTCTACTTTTGAGAGATTCTTCAATTTTATCTTTCAACAGCTCTAGTGAATTTTTTTATTTAAATCAACGTATTTGTAATTTCTAAAGCTCTTTCTTGTTCTTTAATTATTCCATTGTCTTAGCACACTATTTTTACTATTTTTATCCCAAGAATGCAATAACCTCACTTATCCTTCAGAGGGTATTGTTTGTTTGAAGGTTTTGTAGAGGCTGGTTTCAGGCAACAGGTTTGGGCAATGGGAACTTGCTCGAGGTAGCAGGGCCCACGGGCAAGGAGTGGAATGCAAACAGGCTCATTAAGCAACGCACCCTGAAATAGCCATAGACCTAGCCGACCAGTCAGCAACTTACAACTAGGCACAGTTTCTAAGATGACCAAAAAAGGTGGAGGCGATTCCATACAGCCCCCATACTCCCTCAGTCTGCCCTGTAACTGGAGCCCCTCACCACACCCCATCACAGTCTTGCTTCGCTGTGCTGCCCATCGCTCCCTCACAGTGTTTTCCATAAACTTCCATGTCTGTTGTTTAGCCTCAGATGAATTCTTTTCCTGCCCGTTCCACTGGCCTCCACCGACCTGGATGCCCCTAGGTGCTCCTTGCATGGCCTTTGATTCTCCTCAGTTTCCTTTTTTTTTCTGTTGCTTCATTATTTTTTTTAAGATTTTATTTATTTCTTAGAGAGAGAGTGAGAGAGAGCGTGAGAGAGGAGGTCAGAGGGAGAAGCAGACCCGCCGTGGAGCTGGGAGCCCGATGTGGGACTCGATCCTGGATCTCCAGGATCGTGATCTAAGCTGAAGGCAGTGGCTTCACCAACTGAGCCACCCACACGCCCCTCATTATGCTTTTTAATGTAAGAAATTTTCCTCAAAAGTCTTCCAGTTCATATTAAAATTGAGGTGCTCAAAAAAAAAATTGAGGTGCCCACAGCCTGACTGGAAGCTTTGATAACACAAACAGGGTTTGTCCAATGGTGAGTTTCACTGTAGGGTAATCACGTGGAGCTTGGCTATTTTACTGGGCAACCCTACAAGCCAATGGGTCTTTTTCTTGGATCTTCTCCAAAGAAGTGTTATCCAGGCTGCTGAGTGAGCACTGTAGGGTTCCTGCCAGCTCTCTGGGCACTGAGGAGGGGAGCAGGCCTGGGCATCACCCTTTGGCATACAGCCTTTCACTCAATCCCACTGTCTTCTGCCTCATCCCCACCTTTGGGGATGCCTGGCATTGTTCCTGAGTCCAGACTCTCTTTGGCATAATCTCTCCATCACCAAACCTCCCATTTCCTTCTTGGGTTAGAGGTATAATCACTGGACTTCAGGTGGTGGGGTAGAAGTTCAAGGGGTCTAAGTGCTCCTTATGCAAACTCTCAACTCATTTTCCTATGTTTAGCTCACACCTTGCCCCTCCTTTGAAGGTGTCTAGCTTCTGAGCCTTTCAGGTGTTCATGGCCATGAATCCATTTGCTTTTGATGGGCAACCACCTGTGCAGAAACACAAGCTTCAGTTCTCACTGCTCTAATCCTTCAGTTACTGCTTAGCCACCACTTTAACCTCCCAAAATGTTGTTGTCTCTAATCCTCTACTGTGGTCTCTGTTCTACTTGCCCTATGTTGTCTTTTTACATCTTCACTGTCATTTTGGTGAGGTTTTAGGAGAAAGCATAAATGAACACAAAACACACATTCTAAAAGATACACAAGTGGGGCGCCTCGGTGGCTCAGTCATTAGGTGTCTGCCTTCCCTCACGTCATGATCCCAGAGTTCTGGGATGGAGCCCTGCGTTGGGCTCCCTGCTCAGCGGGAAGCCTGCTACTTCCTCTCCTGCTCCCCCTGCTTGTGTTCCCTCTTTCACTGTCTCTCTCTGCCAACTTAATAAACAAAATATTTTTTAAAAATGAAAAATAGGGCGCCTGGGTGACTCAGTTGGTTAAGCGACTGCCTTCGGCTCAGGTCATGATCCCGGAGACCCAGGATCAAGTCCCACATGGGGCTCCCTACTCGGCGGGAAGCCTGCTTCTCCCTCTCTCACTCCCCTTGCTTGTGTTCCCTCTCTGGCTGTGTTTCTCTCTGTCAAATAAATAAAATCTTTAAAAAAATGAAAAATAAATTAAAAAAATAAAAGATACACAAGAATCCTTTGCCATATGTAAGCAGAGAGAGCAAAGCACCATTCTCCATTGTGCCAAAGCGCTGGCTGCAGGCGTGCCCATCAGCCTCTCCCCGTCTCCTCTTCACAATTACACTATACCTTGATTCTGTATTTTTCTTCAGATCTTGGTTTTGTTACTTAACAAAATGTCTTGGAGCTACTTCCATATTAATGCTTACAGGCCTATCTCATTCTTTTTTAGTGATTATGTAATATTCAACTGTATGGATTTCTCACCATTTATTTAACCATTTCCCCCACTCTTTTTACATTTTATGCAGATACACATCTGTCCGTGGTAAGTAAATTAAGTGATTAAAATTGCATTAATATCAAATAATCATATTTATGCAAGAAGGAATCAAAAGAATATCACATACCATATACATAGACATCTTCACTATTGACTTTGTCTACAGTGAATGAATAGAACCATCTCCAGCGCCTCCACAGAGATACTAGGATTCCCCTTCAGCTGAAGATATATCATAAATTAAGCTACAGCACCCTGAAACTCTGTAAACCCACACACAAATGAAATGAAAAACTAGGATTCAATTTACAATTTATATTTTTAAGAACAGGTCATGATGATCTGTTAATCAGATTTTATGTTGATCAGAGTCCTGACAGGAAACAGATGGCATTTTCCAAAGGGGAACTGAGGAGAATTTAAGGGAGGGACCATTTTCAGTGGTTTGTCAGGGTTCAAGGAAACCAAAATGGGATGGTGAAGCACTTTGGGGCTAAAGAGAGAGACGTTGCCATCCCTGTGCGTGAGGATCAAGAGACAAGAGAGATCCTGGGCGCAGAGAGTAAGTCTAGCTGTAAGACGGGCCACCTGCAGGAGCTGTGGCTTTGTGGAGGGACCCAAATGGCCTTCAGGGACCCAAATGGCCTTTATGAATAAAATTGATTTTAACTTAATAAACAAATAGAAAAAAACATTAGAGACAGTGTCAAAATAAGTAATATTGGATATATTACCTTAAAATAATAAATCCGAGGGACACCTGGGTGGCACACTCATTTGGGGGTCTGACTCTTGGTTTCAGCTCAGGTTGTGATCGCATAGTTGTAGATCGAGCCCCCGTTGGGTACCTCAGTCAGCACAGGGTCTGTTTGGAACTCTCTCCCTCTCTCTCTGCCCCTTCCCACTGCATGCTCTCTCTCTCTAGCTCCCTCTAAAAGTAAACATATATATCTTTAAAAAATAATAACAAATCTGATTAGATGGGGGGAAAAAGACTCAAGGAAGCACTAAGATTTTATAGGTTTGGAAACTATTTTTCTCCTTAAAAAGCCTTTTTTAACTAAAAGATTCTATCTAATCCATGACCGTGCTTCATCTATTTACTGCCAAAATGTGACTTTTTTTTTTTTTTTTTTTAAAGATTTTATTTATTTGACAGAGAGAAATACAGTCAGAGAGGGAACACAAGCAGGGGGGGTGAGAGAGGGAGAAGCAGGCTTCCCGCCGAGCAGGGAGCCCGATGTGGGGCTCGATCCCGGGTTTCCGGGACCATGACCTGAGCCGAAGGCAGTGGCTTAACCAACTGAGCCACCCAGGCGCCCCAAAATGTGACTTTTTTAAAAAAAGATTTTGTTTATTTATTTGACAGAGAGAGAGATCACAAGTAGGTAGAGGCAGGCAGAGAGAGAGGAGGAAGCAGGCTCCCCACCGAGCAGAGAGCCCAATGCAGGCCTCGATCCCACTACCCTGAGATCATGACCTGAGCCAAAACAGAGGCTTTAACCCACTGAGCCACCCAGGCGCCCCAAAATATGACATTTTTATATGTTTAACATGTTATGCTTTTTATTATAAAATTTGTTTTTCAAAAAAGTACTGAGGGGGTGCACAGTCATTGGGTGTCTGCCTTCGGCTCAGGCCATGATGCCAAAGTCCAGGGATCAAGCCCTGTGTCGGGCTCCCTGCTCAGCAAGAAGCCTGCTTCTCCCTCTCTCACTCCCCCTGCTGTGTTCCCTCTCTAGCTGTGTTTCTCTCTGTCAAATAAATAAATAAAATCATTTTTTAAAAAAGTACTAAGGGGAAAAAAAATTTTTTTTAAAGATTTTTATTTATTTATTTGACAGAGAGAAACACAGCTAGAGAGGGAACACAAGCAGAGGGACGACTGAGAGAGGGAGAAGCAGGCTTCCCGACGAAGCAGGAAGCCTGATGTGGGGCTCGATCCCCGGTCTCCAGGATCATGACCCGAGCCGAAGGCAGTCGCTCAACCAACTGAGCCACCCAGGGGCCCCGAAAAAAAATTATTTTAAGGCTCTGCCATTTGGCTCAACAGCTGTAAGAGAGTTTAAACTCATTTTTAGCAATGGGCTACTGCATACCTTGATGCCTGGAGAAGTCCAAGATTCTGGTTTCCAAGTAATGACCCACATAGCATAATGATTTACCTATGATAGATCACTTTTTAATACACCCTCTCTCTGTGACCAAAAAAAAATTTCTTAAAGTTTTTTTTTTTTTTCTTTGAGAGAGATTGAGTGAAAGAGGGCACAAGCCATGTGGAGAGGGAGAGGGAGAAGCAGACTCCCTGTTGAGCAGATAGCCAGATGTGGGCCTCGATCCCAGGACCCTAGGATCCTGACCTGATCCAAGGGCATACGCTTAATTGACTGAGCCACCCAGGAGCCCCGCATATTATTTATTTCTAAAAATAACCATGCAGGTAAATTACAAAATGTATGTTTTAGTACCAAAAAAAGGATTGGATTAATTCTGGTTAATTACATTATAGCAGATTTTTTGTTTTTTTCTTTTTTTTTTTTTGAAAGGAGGGGGAACATGAAAGGAAAGGCTTCCAATGGCTACAAGGGGGTAACACCAGGGTCTTTGCAGCAATGAAACAATTCTGTTTCTATTGTGGTGGTGGTTACACAAACCCACACATGACAAAATTGTATAGAACTGTATGCATACCCACAAATGAGTGCACAGAAAACTGATGAACATGGGGTGAGGGCTGTAGATTGCACCAAGGTTAGTCAATGTCCTGGTTTTGATGCTGCACTATAGTTAGGTGAAGATTCCAGCACTGGGATAACTGAGAGAAGAGTACCAGGATCTCTGTGCATTAATTTTTAGAACTTCCTATGAATCTGTAATTATTTCAAAAATTTAGAAATTCTTTTAAAGTTTACATACTGTGTGATTCCATTTGTTTATATTCTCAGAAAGACAAAAGCATGACAACAGAGAACAGACAGTGGTGGCCAGCAGCAGGGCAAAGATAGGACTACCAAGAAGTAGCACTGGGAGATTTTGGGGGTGATGGAACAGTCCTGCATTGTGGTTGTGGTTCCATGAATCTATACATGCGTTAAAATTTGTAGAATTATAGACCAACAAAATGTCAATTTTACTGTATGTTGATTTTTAAAATTTTGTCATCATCTTAAATATTTTTTGAAAACTGTTGAAAGCTTTGGAACTAGTTGCTTTCACTTCAATATTGGAATATTGATCTCACTTATATGAGGAATCTAAAAAACAAAACAAAACGGAAAGAGACTCATAGTATATTTGGGAAGCAATCTGTTGGTTACAAGAAGGAGGAGAGGTTGAGAGTGAAGGTGATTAAGAGATACAAAGTTCCAGTTATAAAATAAATAAATCACCAGGATATAATGTACAGCAAAGGAAATATATCAATAATAGTATAATAACTTTGTGTGGTGACAGATGGTGTCATGGGGGTCATTTTGTAACACATGAAAATATGGAATCACTATGATGTACACCTGAAACTAATAGGATACTTGTATGTCAATTATACTTCAATAAATAAATAAGTGAATGTTGGGATATTGGGCACATTACTCTCAATTATCTGTAAAATAGTAATATTAATATCCATCTAATGATAATGTATATAAAGGCCTTAGCATGTTGTTTAGCACTGGGAAAGCACTGATTGAATAGCATTACTTATTTTTATTTATTTTTTATTTTGGGAATTCATTCTGTAAGAAATTTAGAATAAACAGAGGAAATTACTGGATGTTTCTTTTGAAAAATTGTATTTCTCAGAACAAACCCTTTGCTTTATCTGATTCAAGCTTTTCACTGAGCTATTTTATAACTCATTTGTAGATAGGTGATAGCAATGGAAAATAATTATCTAGTGTCATGCAAATAAATTCTACAGTGGAACTGTTGCATGGTGGCTTAGATGGCCTTCCCCCACACCCCTGAACCCCCACCCAAGTGAAAAATGCCACTTTTGTGTCCTTATGTAAATTCATTTCAACATTTCTTTAGTCCGTATAAAATGGTGGTTCTTGGATTTTCTTCCTTTGAACCAGTTACCCTGTATTTCCAGTTTCTTCAGTGAAGAATGAATTAAGTAACATCTTTAACATGGGTTCTATTTCATATCTGCTCAGGAGTCATGATTTTACCATTTTTAGAAATCTATCCTTTAACAATTTTATAGCTGGAAAATGCTGAAAGACAATGTGAAATTATAATAAAATCACTCTGTGTAGCATCTTATATACTAAGCCATTTTGGCTATTTTTAATTATCAGGCATTTTAGTGTCTTATAAATAAATTGTCCTGATAACCAAATAAAGTTTTTTGTTACCCTTGTTAATAATGCTTTGAACAGAGGAGGTTCTTAATAAATATTTGCTAAATGAATCAATAGAATTGATATTTCATCTGAGATACCTCAATCAGGTGGGAAGGCAGCCCTTAACTTTTGAACTCATGGGCTGAGGCAAAAATCTACAATCCTCTTCATTATTTATTTATGGTTGTTCCAAACTTTATCTGAAATATTGTGACTCTGACTGTGGAGTTATTAGAGATTTACTGTGTACCTTTGCCCCACACAAATCCTTTCACCCGCCACTATGCCACAAGAAATCATCCTTTGCATTGTTTTCTTCTTAGAATTAACAGAAAACAAAGAAAACTTTTGTTTTATAGTCACCATCAGAACCACTGAAGTCCCTGGTAAAGGTGAGGAGAACCTGTAGGCACTCACAAAAAGTGGGAATAATGTGAATGTCTAGGGGCGCCTGGGTGGCTCAGTTGGTTAAGTGACTGCCTTCAGCTCAGGTCATGATCCTGGAGTCCCAGAATCAAGTCTCACATGGGACTCGCTGCTCATCAGGAAGTCTGCTTCTCCCTCTGACTGTCCCCCCTCCTCATGCTCTCTCATGCTCTCTCTTGTTCCCTCTTTCTTAAATACATACATACATACATACATACATACATACATAAAAACTTTTAAGGAGACATCTGAATGTCTAAAGGGAAACTGAATGCTTAGAAAGGATCAAAATAAAATTTCAAGGGAGGGGCGGAAAAGGAGGAATGAAAAAATAGTTCTTTTTTTTTTTTTTTTTTTAAGATTTTATTTATTTGACAGAGAGAAACACAGCCAGAGAGGGAACACAAGCAGGGGGAGTGAGAGAGGGAGAAGCAGGCTTCCCAGCGAGCAGGGAGCCCGATGTGGGACTCGATCCCAGGTCTCCGGGATCATGACCTGAGCCGAAGGCAGTCGTTTAACCAACTGAGCCACCCAGGCGTCCCGAAAAAATAGTTCTAATTGGATAAAAGTAAGAGATTTTTCAAAAAGCAGCCGGGTGGGTCTAAGAAATAATATACCTGACAACCCACCATGGGAGCAACTGCAGAGCCCTAGCTGATTTTTGTGTCCTCTTTGGTGAAGACAGAATAATTATGCCTTGGCACAGTTTTAAAACAGGAAGAATGAAGGTTTTAAATCACTGTTTTATTGAAGGATAAAGGGAGTCTGCACCAGGGGATTCAAAAAACCCAGGAAGTGAAGTGTAGCCAACTGCTGCCTGGGAGTGGGGGTGGGGGCAGGTCTGTATCTGGATCCAGACCAAGTCTGTTTCAAGTTTATTTGATTGAGAATTTCACTTTGAAAAGAGTACTTCACGGGACCTTTGGGAGCTGTCAAATGCTGCCCCCGGGCAGAAGATTAAGGGCTGTGTGGACCAGCAGGGAGAAGCCTAGTAAATCAGAGGCCCCTTGTTTGTGGGTCTGTGGGCTTACAGGTGGCAATGTAACGGGCTGTGCCTCTCTGTGGGCGCCTGGGGGACTTAACAGTTTATGACTCAGAACTAACCATGTGGATGGAAGGGAGCATTTCAATCCAATTTCCAAACTGCAGATTAAAAAATGGGCTTGAATGAGCCTGCAAGAGAAAAGTGTCCTCGAATTATCTGTCTTCTGGAAGGATCCCCAGGAAGCTGGTAGCAGTGGTGGCTTCTGGGGAGGGGAACAACCCTTTTGTGTCTTATTGAAGCGGGGAGCTCAAGTGTAGCAATTAAGAGCATGGCACTGGAAATGTTGGTCTGTCCTTTCGTTGTTCAGGTTTTCAAGGCCATGGTCTTAGCTGTGAAATGGGGATTATAATGAGGAATAAACAACTTAATTCTATGGAAAGTGGAACGATGATCATAGTACTATATGCAACGATTGGCTTTTTCCATTACATACGTTTGCATGTATTACTGAATATTATTAATGTTATGCTTTCGTAAAGACTTAGAAATATTTCTATAAAGCAAATAATTGTCTTATAATCTCTGTTTTCTGGCATTTTCTTTTTTCTTATAGTTAGACACAACTCTTTCCTCCCTCTGTCTCTCTTCTTTGCATTTCTCTTCCACGATTCTGCTCTGCAGCGCAGGGCTCCCTACAGATCTGGGGTGGCCGGGAAGTGTGAGGGGTCATTTCTATCAGTTAGCCCCCAGAGCCTGGTTCTCCAGATAGCACCTGACTGTTCCCCAGAGAGTTTCTCAGTAGCAGAGGAAATGAAACAATATTTACTATGCCTCAGGCAATTCCCTGCATTGCAGGTACCTGCAAAAGAGAAGAAGGTGCTGTCTTCCTCCATTTTATTATGCAATTAGTAAAGACAAGGGAATTCCTTCGCAAATGAATGCCCAAGGGCATTCATGTTAAATAGACCACTACCCTCCTTTCTTCATTAAAAATTTTTTTCAAATACAAAGAGGTAGAGAGAATAGTGTAATGAGCCCCCATATATCTAACACCTAGATTTAACTATACTAATTTTGCTATGTTTGCTCCCTGCTTTTTTTTTTTTTTAGTATTTTTTAAGGTTTTATTTATTTGCAAGACAGAGCAAGGGGAGGGGGAGGGACAGAGGGAGAGAGAAGCAGGCTCCCCACTGAGCAGAGAGCCTGATGTGGGGCTCCACCCCAGGATTCCAGGACCATGACCCAAGCCCAAAGGCAGATGCTTAACCAACCCCTATATGCTGCTTGTTTTAAACAAAATTTATTCTTTTCCCTTCTTTTCTTTTTTAAAAACAACTTTATTGAGGTATACTTCATATAGCATACATTTCACCCATTTAAAGAGTGCAATTTAATGTTAGTATATTTACGGGTATGTCCAACCATTATCAATACCAATTTGAAAACATTGTCATCACCCCCAAAAGAAACTTTAGATCCTTTAACTGTTAACCCCACTTTCCTCCACTTCCTTAGCCCTAGTCAACTATTAATCTACTTTCCGTCTCGATTATACATTTTGCCTGCTCTAGACATTCCATATAAATGGCATCATAACATATGGCCTTTTGTTACTCGCTACTTTTATTTAACATAATATTTTCAAGGTTTACCCATGTTGTAGCATGAGTCAATACTTTAAGGCTGAATAATATCCCATTGTCTAGGTATACCATATTTATTTACCTATTCACGTTTGATGGATATTTGGGGGTTTTTTCTGCTTTGGGACTACTATGAATAAGGCTGCTATGAACACTGGTCTGCAAGTAACATGATATTTTACCCCTAATTTTTTTTATATTCATCTCAAAGAGATAAGGACATTTCCCTACATAATCACACAATAGCATCCAAATTAGCAATCAACTAATAACCCAATTAAAGTTTCTTCAATTTCTTAAAAATCATTTTTTTTTTAAAGATTGTATTTATTTGACAGAGAGAAACACAGCCAGAGAGGGAACACAAGCAGGAGGAGTGAGAAAGGGAGAAGCAGGCTTCCCGCAGAGCAGGGAGCCCGATGTGGGGCTCGATCCCAGGTCTCCGGGATCATGACCTGAGCCGAAGGCAGTGGCTTAACCAACTGAACCACCCAGGCACCACCTGTTGACAAGGATCTTGTTGAGAATCTTGGCATCCATATTCATCAGCAATATTGGTCTGAAGTTCTCCTTTTTGATGGGGTCTTTGTCTGGTTTGGGGATTAGAGTGATGCTGGCTTCATAGAAAGAGTCTGGAAGTTTTCCTTCCGTTTCTATTTTTTGAAAGAGCTTCAGGAGAATAGGTGTTATTTCTTCTTTGAATGTTTG
>PITA01026880.1:0-21906 GCA_004023965.1 Spilogale gracilis
CACACACACACACACACACACTGCAGCCTAATGAACCACTGTTCACTGCAGGAAGCGTTGTTATCCCCACGTATGCTGTGCTGTAAGCAGACGTGAGTCATTGGGGCTGGGATCGGGTTTGCCTCGGCACACTCCCAGGAACAGCAGTCAGCAGAAGGAAAGACTACTTGAACAGCAACACCATCTCTAAGGCACCTTTGCCGCATGGTGTGTGTTCGCATAAATTGAAGGCAAAATTATTACAAAGAAATGAACCTTGTGCTTATAGAGTAAATGTGTGTGGGGAAATTTTGAGTAAATAGTGGGCCCTGTTTCTCCCTCCAGTGGATCCAAATCTAAAGAAAATCAGAAATTCATGGTTGTTTGGTTAAAACTCCCCAAGTAGCCCTGAGTTAAAAGAAAAATGCCACTATAAATATTAACATATCACAGGTGAAGTGGATGTGCCTAAATATTTGACTCTTGCTTAATGAACGCAGAGCATTTCTGATTTCTGGCTTTGAGTAGCCATGATCTGGTAGGGAACTCGGAATCCAGTAAGAGCTCCCTGAATCTTAGGACCACGCTCTTTCTACAAGACTCAGCTGTTTCTTTTAACTTGTAGTAGCCCAGGAAAAAAAGGTTCTTTGACTGTAAGTGGATTCCTTTCTTCTGAAAGGAGACAGCCCACTGCTCTTACTGTTTGTCACGGTGGCCGTCTCTTTCCGCTCCCAGCCTCGCCTGAGCCCAAGGCCCCCTCTTCTCCATGGACATTTGCAAGAGGCCGCCACATGTCCCTGGCCTGGACCACCTCCCCCACATCTGGTTTCCCATCAGAGTGACCTTTTTCACCCATAAATGGGATCACGAGACACAACCTTCCCTACATCCACTTATAATTCTTTAACAGCTTCCGAAGTCCACAGAACAGAATCCAGCTCCTTAGCAGGACATGCGAAGTCCTTCAAGATATGGCTCTTCCTGCCTTCCCACCTCATTTCTTTCCATTTCTCCACACACATCAGATGATCCAGGCTTGGCAATCTGCTTTCAACACATTCACAATTTGTGCCTTTGTAAATACTGTTTTCTCTTCCTGGAGTGTCCTTCCTTCATTTGCCTCTATCTTTTTACCTCACACAGTTTTGCTTACCTGGCAAATTCCTACCCGTCCTTCTTTTTCCTGAAATGTCACCTCTTTTGTGAAACCCACAGAGTCAGTGTCTCCCTGAATGTTCCCATAGCGTGATATAAACTTCACGATACTTGAGTCGTCTTCTCTGGATCTTGTTCCCGCCACTAGACTGGCACCCTGGGAGGTTGCTGGAACCCTCCAGTGCCTTCCATGGACCATTTAAATCCTGGCTTATTCTCAAGCAAGATGCTTAATTCTGTTGTACAACACCGGGCAAATAAAATAGAATTCCTAATGCTACAGTGCCCCTATAGTGTTCTCCTGAAAACTTAGTTTGTGTTACCCACGGTCTCTGTGATCAAAGCTACACTCTGTATTCAGTTCCTGAAGGCTCTCTTGAATTTGGCTCTACTACATATTATTAAATAATGCAATAATAGTTGTTGATAGTTTCCTCTGTGCTAGGCATTCTGCAAAGATCTTTTAACATGGATTATCTTGTTTAATAATGTTAGGCAGTATATTTACATAACTCAAACACCGATCTTAACCGATACCAGAGCGCTCTACTAGTAATTAAACCTTTTAATCCTCATAACACACCTATGGGCAAGTACTATTATTACTTCCATTTTTGAAATGAGGAAACTGAAGCACAGAGAGCTTAAGTAATAGGCTCAAGGTCGCACAGCTTCCAGGCAAGGTAGCTCGAATTGGAGCCAATGGACTGCCCATGAAAGCCTGGGCTCCCAACCCACACATGATACTACCTCAGGGCAGAGCTTTCTTCCCTGCTTAGGATGTCTGCCTCCCTCTGTTCTACTCAAGTAACTGTCACCCTTCAAAGCCTACCTAAAACTCACCTTCTGCTTCAAGGCTTTTCTGAAAACTGTGGCCATGTTTGAGCTCTCTCCTGCCTGTCTATACTCCATGGCATATGCTGTCTACATTGAACACTCTGCCACTTAAGTTCTGTTTCGTTTAGAACTTTATTATACACTATCTTGCCTATCTTGCATATCTTGCTCTTTGCCTTAAGAGGGCCTTGGGCCTCTAACAAAATTATGAGCTCCTGTAGGAACCAACCAGGTGGCTTATTTTTGAAATTTCCCATAGCACCCAGTACTGTAGCTGATTTGTACATCTGTTTATATTCTTGGGGACAGAAGTGTAAAATGAAGTCAGATCTCTCCCTTCCCTATGTAGCAAATTTACTCAACGGTACCCCCAAGTACATAATCAAAACTGAGCAAGTGCCCTGAATAAATTCTGAATTTGCCCAATTATGTCTTATTTTTCCTGCTTAACCAACATTAAACACTGGAAAGAACAGAATATTAGAAAGTGGAGTTAGGAACAGAGTTCAGGTCTCCTTAATTAAAACCACTGGAATAGTCCTCTTTCTGATGTAGTTGAACATAAAATTGGTTCTTCCTTGCATCCACCATTAAAAGTCACTTAATTTAGTTCAAATTTCACTTGTATTTAGCCTAATGGTACAGATCCACTTTAATTTAGATAAATGGAAACCATCTACTGCATGGCAGACCCCTTCGGCAGTATTCCCACATGCAGCACTTATTCTGCCATATTTTTGCAATGACCTACTTGGCTGTGTCAGCTCCGCTGGTTATTAAGGTGTTAATCAAAAGCTCATGACCATATCTTGCAGCTACATGGAGAGGAGTGTTGCCGTCCTTATCCACACAGTCAATTTCGCCACCTGAAAGACATGTTTAAATACTGGTTGATTCAGATAGTACATTCTATGCTAGTCAGTCGTGTTGTCCAAATGTTGACTTCTTTTCCTCTCTGTGTACATCTCTGATCTGAAGTTCAAGAATGCCTTTCCGGGGGACAGGTCACCATCTGAAGTAGCAGTATAGTGAAATCTGCACAGAGAAAAGTCTATTAGAAATGCTTTTGAAGAGTCTTCCCATACTGTCTTATTTAAGGATCCAAAATCTCACAACTAAGCTCCTGGTCTGAAGGAACAAAGTTATCAAACTCCATAACATGTATTTCTGTACAGACACCCAATTTTAATTTTACCTGCTTAATTAAAGACCTACATTAGCTGTATACTAAAGCATCAAAACCAAAGAGAGTAGAAAATTCAAGAACATACGCAGTTTGATTATTCAATTTAAAATATGAAGAGTAACATGAGTAAACATAGAATTATGAACTGGAAATATCTGTATTTATAAAAACTATTATATTAATCATCAACAGTCCTTTTCAATATATAGTATTTTCATCTTATTTTGTCTTATTTTGCCTTCTTTTCCCCAACTTTTTATTCTACATTTATTTCTCTCCCCTTTCCATTAATATGTATGTAAATGGTTGTCTTTTAATCATTTTTAAGAATTTTTTTTTTATATATTTGTCGGAGAGGGACAAAGCACAAGCAAGGACAGCAGCAGGCAGAGGGAGAAGCAGACTCCCTGGGATAATGACCTAGGCCGAAGGCAGAAGCTTAACCAAATGATCCACCCAGGCGCCCTGGTCTACTTAACCATTTAAAAATAAGTTAGGTATCATATACAATGGAATACTATGCCTTCATCAGAAAGGATGAATATCTAACTTTTGTAGCAACATGGACTAGATTGGAAGAGATTATGCTGAGTGAAATAAGCCAAGTAGAAAAAGTCAAGTATCACATGGTTTCACTTACTTGTAGTGTAATAGGGGTAATATAGAAGACAGTAGGAGAAGGAGAGTAAATGGGAAGCAGGGTAATTCAGGGAGAGAAACAAAACATGAGAGATTTTAGACACAGAAACAAACTGAGGGACTTGGAGGGAGGGGGTGGGGGGATGGGAGAGCCTGGTGGTGGGTACTGAGGGCACCTATTGCGTGGAGCACTGGGTGTGGGGCATGGGCAATGAATCTTGGAACACTGAAAAAATAAAATAAATTTAAAGTAAAAAAAAAGTCAGGTATCATGACATTTCACCCCTAAGAACAAAGCCATTCTCCCACATAACTATAATTTGATTAGTATACTCAAGGAATTAAATGTTGATAGCAAAATTTTATGTAATATATAACATATTCCAATGCCTCCAATTATCCCCAAATGTGTATCGTAGCTCTTAGTTTTTTAAATCTTAGTTTTTTGACCCAACAAAAGATTCTGCTATCATTTGGTTGTCATGTCTCCTTAGTTTCCTTTAATTTAAAACAATCCTCCTGCCTTTTATCTATCTATCTATCTATCTATCTATCTATCTATCTATCTAGTCTCATGTCATTGATACCTTTGGAGGTCAAACCAGGAGTTGTGTGGAATGGCCTGCATTCTAGAGTTGTCTGATTATTTCCTCTATTCGATTCAGAACATTTTGGCACAACTACCCCAGAGGTGATGTGCCCTTCCCACTGTATCTCCACAGCATACACATAAGGTCAGGTGAGCCCATTGGCTGATACCAATTTTGATAACTTGCAATGCCTACAGTTTCAGTTGGGGAAGATGGAAAAGTCCTAGAAATGAACAGTGGTGTTGGTTACACAAAATGAGAATAAACTTAGTGCCAATGAACTATACACTTAAAAACAGTTAAAATGGTAACTTTTTATGTTATATATATTTTAGTACAATAAGGGGCTTGATTATTTGGTTAAGGTGTGGCCTGCCAAGACTGGCCATTGCAAAATGTCTTTTCCTGTTCATAATTAACAAATAACTTGTGGGCGGTACTTTGAGAATGTGCAAATATCCTATTTCCTGACAAAATTTCCAGCAAGGATTTTAGCATAAACAGGGAGTACTTTGTTCAAAAGTTACCAGAATTTTTTATTCTGTATGCTTATATTATTAACTTGATATATCATTTAGTTTCATTTGATTCTGTTTGTTTTCAAAACTTCTACCAGCTTTTGCTTAAATTTTATTTTATTAATATGTAAAAAATTCACATGTTTCAGAAGTCAAAATTATATTTAGATGTTTATTTGTTTTTTTTTACTGTGTTATGTTAGTCACCATACAGTACGTCATTAGTTTTTGATGTAGTGTTCCATGATTCATTATTTGCATATAAAGCCCAGTGCTCCATGCAATCCATGCCGCCTTAATACCCATCACCACGGTCAACGATCTCCCCAAACCCCTCCCTTCTAAAACCCTCCATTTGTTTCCCAGAATCCATAGTCTCTCATGGTTCATTTTCCGCTCCGATTTGCCCCCTTTCATTTTTCCCTTCCTTCTCCTAATGTCCTTCATGCTCTTCCTTATGTTCCACAAATAAGTGAAACCATATCATAATTGGCTTTCTCTGCTTGACTTATTTCACTTAGCATAATCTCTTGCATCAACATGGATGGGATTGGAAATTATGCTAAAATTATATTTTTTTAAAGGCTTACTCTCATTTCCATCCCTTCCATTTTATTCTCAACCACAACCTATAGTAATCATTTTCATTAGTTTTGGTTTATGCTTTCTGTGTTTCTCTTTGTAAAAATAAACACACAGTGGGAAGTCTGAGTGTCTCAGTCAGTTAAGAGGCTCCCTTCAGCTCAGGTCATGATCCCAGGGTCCTGGGATGGAGTCCCGCATCAGGCAGCAGGATGACTTCCTGCTCAAAGGGAAGCCTGCTTCTCCCTCTACCTCTGCCTGCCACTCCCCCTGCCCATGCATGCTTGCCTGCTCTCTCTGACAAATAAATAAATAATCTTTAAAAAATAAATATACACACAGACTCTTTATACCTTGCTTTCTTTTTCTTTTTTTACTTAACAATATCTCCTGGAAGTCACTCCTAAAAATCACTTCTTGGAGGTTTTCCTCGTTTTTGTACAGCTTTATGGTTTTCCATTGCAGGGAGACACTAGTTAAGTACACCGGTCTGGTATTGATAAGCATTTAGGTAGTAAATATCATTTTGCTATCATTAGGAATGCTGCAGTGAATACCTTCATGCATATATTGTTTCCTATATGTTGGGTGTCTCTTCAGGGTAAATTCTTAGAAAGGGGATTTCTAGGTCAAAGGAATGAATGTGTGGTTTTGTTCAATTTTGCCACACTTCCCCCTGTAGGTCCTGGGCCATTTTGCTACTCACATGAGCAATGTATAAGAGTGCATTTTCCCCGCAGCCTAGTCAAGCCTTTGAATACCTGCCATGTGATAGGTGAGAAGTAATATTTCAATAAAGTTTTCATTTGCATTTCTCATATTAAGGAAATTGAGCATCTTTTCATGTACTGAAGAACTATTTATCTTTTCCATGAACTATCTGTTCATCACCTTTTTTTTTTAAGATTTATTTTTAATTTATTTATTTGAGAGAGAGAGAGTGAAGAGAACATAAGAGAGGAGAAAGTCAGAGGGAGAAGCAGACTTCCCACGGAGCTGGGAGCCCAATGCGGGACTCGATTCCGGAGCTCCAGGATCATGACTTGAGCCAAAGGCAGTTGCTCAACCAACTGAGCCACCCAGGCGCCCCTCTGTAGATGACTTTTAACCGTGTGTGTGTGTGTGTGTGTGTGTGTGTGTGTGTGTGGTCTTTCATTCCCTGATTTTTTTTTTTAAAGATTTTATTTATTTATTTGACAGAGAGAAACATAGCTAGAGAGGGAACACAAGCAGGGGGAGTGAGAGAGGGAGAAGCAGGCTTCCTGCTCAGCTCCGATGTAGGGCTCGATCCCAGGGATCTCCAGGATCATGACCTGAGCCGAAGGCAGTTGCTTAACCAACTGAGCCACCCATTCCCCCTTTCATTCCCTGATTTTGAAGAGCTCTTAAAATATTTAGGAGATTAACCATTTATCAGTAATACATATTATCAATATTTCCCCCTAGATTTTCATTTTTCTTTGTTATTTATTCCGAAAAAAAAAAAACAAACCCATTTTTGGAATTCATGATTTTTCTTTTTTTTTTTTTTTAAGATTTTATTTATTTGACAGAGAGAAACACAGCGAGAGAGGGAACACAAGCAGGGGGAGTGAGAGAGGGAGAAGCAGGCCTCCTGCTGAACAGGGAGCCCGATGTGGGACTCGATCCCGGGTCTCCGGGATCGTGACCTGAGCCAAAGGCAGTCGCTTAACCAACTGAGCCACCCAGGCGCCCCTGATTTTTCTATTCTATTATTATATTTAGATTTTTGCATTGAGTTTGGAAAGTCTTCTCCCACATCCTGACTCTAAAGAAACTGACACACATGAAACTATGTGCAATATTGTCTCCATGGATACTGCAGAACAATCCAGGGTCCAGGTACCTGTCTACGAACTGGCCTGAATGGTCCACCCCCAGAACTGAGCCTGGGAGATGGGGGAGGCAGGTCCCCAGACTCTAGAGAAGCCTCTGCCCCGGACAAATACTGCAGCACTCCACATTCTTCCCAGCCAAGAGGCACCAAACCTTCCTAAGAAGTGTTAGAGCCTCCATGTTTATCAGCCCCAAATATGCCAAAAATTTGTTAGGGAAAGAAAAGAGTGAAAAATGTTGGAAAAGGTAAGCTGATACAGTTTCTTCTTGTTGTTACCACTATTTCATAAGTCAGTTTAACATTTTACTTATTTACCTATTTTTAGAGAAAGAGGGAGAGCATGCAAATAGGGAGAGGGACAGAGGGAGGGAGAGAATCTTTCAGGCTCCATGCCTAGTGCAGAGCCTAATACAGGGCTCCCCCCAGAACAGCGGCTTGAACCCATGATCCTGAGATCACGACCTTAGCCAAAATCAAGAGTCAGACACTGAATAGACTGAGCCACCCCTCATAAGTCAGTTTAAAACTGTAAAAATGCATTTAATTATCTTCCACATATGCTTTTGTCATCATTTAAAATATATATCAGAAAAAAACGAGTGGAAAAATAGAAGAGAGACTGTATTTGTTATTCAGAAATATGTTTTATATTAGAGCAGGACCTCTAGATGAATGAATTTTTATTTTACAAGTCATTCCCTAAAACTTCCCATTTTCACTTGAAAATCTTTAAGATTTGCCTGGCATGCAAATTAAATATCTTTACTGCTCATTTGAAGCTTGTAAGTTAAACGTTGGCAATTGATTATTGACAATTAGTGACAAAAATTAACATTTATGAGTTTAGAAGTATGCAAAGCATGTCAGAGGGGATAATTTATGCAGTATTATCTAAGCATTCATCTGAAGTAGTTTTTCCTGCACAAACAAAAATGGTCATCTTATTAAATTGCCTTGGAATTTTATTGTGAGCCAACAGGTCAAAAATCTCACAAGGAATCATCCTAACCTATCACTGGACTCTTCCTTTTCAAAGTCTATTTTTATTTTTATTTGGGGAGGATTTTTATCTTTTATTTTTTATTAACATATGATGCACTATTTGCTTCAGGGGTACAGGACTGATCATCAGTCTTACACATTCACAGCGCTCACCATAGCACATACCCTCCCCAATGTCCATCACCCAGCCACCCAATCCCTCCCCCCCCCGTCACCTCCTAGCAACCCTCAGTTTGTCAAACTTCTATTTTTAAAGCTTCTGTGAAGAAAATATCATTTCTGAACTCTTGTAACCTGCTGGACAGCATCTGAGGCCATGGCCAAGGGGGAAGGGCTGGATCGAATGCCTTCCGCCATCACAGTGTTTCTTCACTCAGGTCAGTCCCTCTCTGGCTGCAACAGCCAGCTCCAGACAACAAGCAATGTGAATGAACACAGAGGTGGTCTTTGCTCACTGTCTACAAAAATAAAAGAGGTGTGTGTGTGTGTGTGTGTGTGTGTGTGTGTGTGTGTGTTTGATTTTTTGGTTTGTTTCTTTTTTTTGTTCTTACCAACGCTGAATGATTCTAGAAAAAGTTATTATGAAGAACTAACCCTGAATAAAGAACAGTCAGGGAAGCAGAGAAATGTCATACAAAGTCCAAACACCAGGGTGATTTCGCAAAACAAATAAACACAAAGAATGTTCCTCAGTAGCATGCTCTGTTGGTTTAGGGAGTCAACAGATGTCCCCACGTGGGACCGGTGTTCAGAGTCCTGATGTGCAGTGACACACTCTGGAGGACAGACACCAGGTCCGGGGGTGTGAGCCTCTGGATTTTTCCCAGAAGGAAGCCAACAAATAGGAGGAAAGAAAAGAGCTTCCTATTCTTCTCCCTAAGGGCGTTTTTTAAAATGTCAAATGGAAGAACTCACAGTTCTCACATGTAATGAATGCAAAGAATTGTCAGCTGAGAGAAGAGAATGCCAAATCACCCTTCTACAGGGACGACTCTAGTCTAGATATAAGTGACTCGTAAAGTAAATAAAATTCAATTTAAAAAACATTTTTTTAGAAGTGCCTGGGTGGCTCAGTCAGTTAAGCGTTTGCCTTCAGCTCAGATCACACGATCTGAGGGCCCTGGGATGGAGCCCCACATTGGGTCTCCCAGGGAACCTGCTTCTCCTTCTCCCTCTGCCTGACACTCCCCCTGCTTGTGTATGCTCTCTCTCTCTCTCTCTCTCTCTCTCTGAGACCAATAAATAAAATCTTTTGAAAAAAAAAATCTTTTAAACATGCCACTGTTCATCCAGAGAATGCATTTGTAAGTATAGTGGTTGAAAGGTCAGTCTCTGATGTTAGACTGGCTGTGTTTCAATCCCTGTTCCTCAAGATACCTGCTGTGTATCCTGATGGAAGGGACAACCTCGCTGCGTCAGTTTCCCCATCTTTGAAATGGAGATGACAACAGCACCTGCTTCTCATGGATTTATGTGTTTATCCAAATGCCTGGCACAGGGTGAACACTCAATCAACGTTAGCTTTATCATTATATATAATGGGCTACATATTACGGTCACTGTAACTCATCACTCTGGGCCCCTGGACTCCACCTGACCCCCAAGGAAGATGCCAGGTAGAATGAGGCTCTGAAACATGTTCCTTGATCACCAAGCACAAGAGATGGGTTCTCTTTCAGATCGCATCCCAATTCAGCAGTCTACAGCGATGTCTGGAGAGGGCATGGGAGTCTTCCAGGTCCACAGGAAAGGCTTTTGGAGAGGTCAAAGCAGCCAGCGGCATCCCCATGCTGTCAGACCACTGGCCTTACTGACATGGGGAGATGGGTCATGGCCTTGATTCAAAGGACATGGCCAGGACGGTCTGGGAAGGCAGTGCTTACAGGCAGAACACTTGCTCTTTCTCTGATCTGATTGCTGGGGCTCGAATGTGCTTTAGGATGGAGCTTTTTACAGCAGAGAAGTAAGGCCCGCTGATTACATTCACACCAAATTTTTAAAAATGGATACCAAATATCTCCTTAGTTTTATTTATTTTTCAGCCAGTGGACACTGTTTCTGAGAACAAAACAAAGCAGTTGAGAAATCTATGGGATGAGGGAAGTGTGAGAAGGAGAAACTCTAGGGTCACTCTCCATCTCCCTTTGTTTACTTCAGGCAAAAAAAAAAACAACAACAAACAATTAAAGTGGCCCCTTTAATAAAGTGAATGTCAAAGACATTCCACGTATTTCAAATTAGAATTAATGGGTGTTGTGCAGTTAATTTTCATTTTACTTTCCTTTGCTCATTGGAAACTTATCAGGATTTATTGTCCCCTATAGTTACACTGAAATGCTTATAAATTTCCTTTGCTTTGCTGCAGATATTTTGCTTCCTAAGCATAATTTCCCTGGCTGATCTTCCATCTAAGTGTCAAGTAACTTTTTGGTTTTACGACTTGAGAGCTGAGGACATAACATAGAATCACTAACATTTTGTCCGAAATTCTTATACATGAGAAAATGACAGGGCCAAGAAATTGACTAATGCCAGAATTTTGAGAAGGACAAATGCGGGTCACCTAAAGATAGTTTAGGAATTGCTAAACTTGAAATGTCAGCATAAAATCCAGACTATGACCTGGTTTTTTGGTGGCTGTTGTTGTTTGTTTGTTTTTTAATTGTCTCTGAGATTTGCTAAGAAAGCAGAAGTTGTGTGGTCAGGGCCAATCCACTCACAGATGCCGGTCATAACAAGAGCACGAGAAACCGTAATGTGAAGTGACACTCCCTAGTACTTCGGCTTCAGACAGCCCAGTGGTTCAAGTATACCTTTGCTGTGAGCCTGGAAAATTACTGGATTACGTGACGTTCCAAGGTCTCTACCAAGCCTGTTACTTTATCATCTTTTGTACCATGCCCTTAACTGCTTTTCCTCTGACTCACCTAGTTTTCCCTACTTTTGCCCAAATAATTTAAAGAGTTTTATTTTAGGAAACAGTGAGTTGTAAAACTTAAAAATAATTCAGGTTTGCTGCTAGCAAACATATGATAGTTATCTGTATTTGTTTCAGAGTGAAAAGTGCAGGACCTTGAGCCCATAGAAATATACCCTTTCCAGTTTCAAATTTGTATGCTTTTTGACTAGGAATTAACTGAGAAACAGCAGCTTTATGCTCTCGCTCCAAAGCTGGATGGGGACAACATGTCTGATGAAGAGCTTTCAGCAAAGTGCATCAAAGGATAGTGTGACTCTAGGTTTGATGAAACAGACCATCATCTTTCATGCTCCGGTAACTGACAGCCACACTCAGATCAGGATGCTGTCCCAATAACAACCCTGCAGAAGGATCTCTCTTACCATTCTGAATGAGGGTTTGTGACCGTGTGAACCTTCCATGGACAGCTGTCATGTGCAGCGGACTTTTGCCATCTTTACTCTAAAAAATGAGGGGGAGAGAAACAATGGATCAGTGATGTCAATCTGAAACATCCCTATGGATACTACTGTCAATGCCCTGGGGGGGAAAAATGTTAATTCAGATTTTTTGAAAAGTTCAATAAAAACTTACAAAAGGCAAAAGATAATTTTGAAAGCAAAAGAAAAAGCATATATAATATCTCAAGTTACTGCATAACATCCCTTGTAAAGAAGCTTAGAGAAGCGAAATTTATTTTAGAGAAGAAATGTGAAATTTCTAGTTACACTGACATTTTTTAAACTATCCTGTTTCAAACTGAAGCAATCATCCAAAATGCTTTTTTCTCCCTTGTGAGCTACTGATGAAGACGGTTTCAAGGCAATTTTTCTTTCAACTTTTGTCTAGCGTACATGAGAAAAGACAAATGATATGCTAACTGGCTTGGCGCTGTCTGACCTAAAGTTGACTGAACTGCTCTCAAAACTGATCTGGAACATTCCACCACTCCTTACATTCTGATTCCAAAGAAAATGACACTTCCAGTTGTTCCAAAACATAATTGCTTGCTTCAATTAAATCATTAAAAATTACAAATTAAAGATCATAAGATTAAGACATATAATGGTTTAGCAAATGGCCATTTTAAGGATCACCTGGGAATGTGCTGAATTGATATATCTCTTTATTATTCAAAACATCAATGATGGACTCCCTGATATAGATTAAGCCAAAACATGAAAAATGTATAGAATCTATAGACTGATCATCATTACACCAAATACTAAAGTCCTACACATTTATTACAAAACAGTCATTTACATAATTGCATCTAAAAATAGTAATACACAAAAGAAAACATTAAGTACAGTCCATAGACAAGAATGCATCCTTTCATTCAAGTACTGTTAATAAAAGAAAAAAAGAGAAAGAAAGAAATAGATGTCGCTATTATTTTTCTAACTCTCAGGAGAAACATTTTCCAAAGTCTAAGGTTAGATATGAGACTTCAAAAATGCAAGTTTATTTTGTAATGAAACCCATATACTTGTGCTTTATAATGCACTGTTGGTGGGGATGTAAACTGTCACAGCTGCCACGGAAAACAGTATGGAATTTCCTCAAAAACTTAAAAACAGAAATACCATATGATCTAGTAATTCCACTACTGGGTATCTACCCCCCCCCCCAATTAAAACACTAATTCAAAAACATACACGCACCCCTACGTTTGGTGCAGTGTTATTCATAATAGCCAAGATGTAGAAGCAACCTACATGTCCATTGACAGATGAATGGATAAGGAAGATGTAGTGTGTACACACACACACACACACACACACACACACACACACAAAGGAATATTATGCAGTCAGAGAAGGGATGAGATCTCGCTATTTGTGACAACATGGATGGAACAGGAGGGTATTATACTAAGTGAAATAATTCAGACAGAGAAAGACAAATACCATGATTCCACTCATATGTGTAATCTAAAAAACAAAACAAATGAATAAAAAAAAAACCAGAAACAGACTCATAAATACAGAGAACAAACTGATAGTTGCCAGAGGAAAGGGGGTACGGAGATAGGCAACACGGGTGAAGGGGAGTGGGAGACACAAGCTTCCCGTTAGGGAATAAATGAGTCATGGGATTAAAAGGCACAGCATAGGGAATAGTGTCAGTGATCTTGCAACAGCTTTGTATGGTGACAGATGGGAGCTAAACTTGTGGCGAGCTCAGCACAACATCTAGAGAAAGTGAATCACTATATTGTACACCTGAAACTAATGTATTGTACACCTAAAATATTGTATGTCGACTACATTCAAATAATACAATACTTTAATTTAAAAAAGGAAGCAACCTAAAAATACCTTTAAAAAATGACTTTGTTTTAAAAAACTTCACAATGGGAACAAAGAATCATTTGAATAAATATTTCTCAGAGTGAGCCAAGGGCTAACTGACCTAAACCACCTGGGGCTCTTGCTAGAATGTGAGTTCTGTGCCCTAACCCAGACCACTGAGTCTGATCTGGGATAAAGGGATCCCCATTTCTAACCTGCACAGCACATTAAAGTTTATGCTGCTAGACTGAGGGGACTGGAATAGCTTCTAAAACCACAAGGGTTTAACAGAAGAATTTGTTTTATAACCCGTAAGTCTATTCCTTAGAAAGGAAGAAAGGAGTTGTGCACAAACTTTGCCAAAGAAAGAGATAATCAAAACAATAAGTGCATTGATTTAAAAATCATCTTTATGGTGAAAAGGCATCAGGCAGGTGGGGAAAATAGTATCTTTTCTCATCTAATATGATTATAAGCAGAGTCAGAAAAGATTGAGAAAGGAAGATGGAAGTAAGCTTGAAGCTTCATTCACCGAAATGGTATTTTTAGAGAAAAAGGAGCTGCAACCCAGAGAATAGGGACACAGTCACAGAAATTCGCCGAGTTGACATTAACCTGTCCCTAGGTGGTGCTATTTCTTTAAATTTTGCTCCAATATTTTCCCTTAAATGTAATTGAAAAACATAACTAATTAGCACTTAGTTAAATATATATAAAGTCATAAATATTTCAGTGCTTAGGTAATATCTTTTATAAATATTTAGCCAAGAACGTTTCCATGTCTGGAAAATAGCTTACAGGCTTTACCGGGGAATAACCACCACCTTGGTAGTAACTACCTACACTGCAGCCAGAGAGTCAAAGCAGGAGCAACTAGTTTCTGTGGTATGCAGTTTACAAAGCTGGTTCCATTTCAGGGGCAGCAAACACCATGCCTTTTCTTCCATGGAGTGCTTGTGCCTTTGTTAAAGGGACAAATAAACAGATGACCAAATTTTGGTAAAATACAAAAGCATAGCTATATCAGATCTATCTTTGCCTGGGTTCATCTACCACTGAGTCCAGTCCTGAGCTGATTTTTTTCCCCCTGAGGGATATGGTGCCAGGAGGTGGGGGAGGTGGGGACAAGAAGCATTGAGAATATCACAGAGCCATTCTGGGACAGTTGTGCTTATGTGGTTTGGATGTAAAAAGCCACTGGAAAGTAATGAAGGTCAAAGGATAATACTTTTTATTTAGTCTTTACAAGTTAGAACTCAGGATATTCCGGTTGAGACTAGGGATCCTACTGAGTTTTATTATCTGCCTGAGAAATTTGTCACACAGGGGGACTTGTTGTTAGTGCTGTTTTAAGAACTTCAGACAAGGATAAAATATACTCTGCATTGTCAAAGGAGAGGATATGTTCAATTCTTCCACTTAGGCAAAGCTTTGCTTTTATGAGATTTTTTTTCTTAATTTGTAGTCTCTTTCCTAAATCTAGACCCATTTTCCCATCAGAGTTAGGGCTCGGACAGTTCTGTTATTTTGAGATTTTTTTTTAATTATGCAAGAAATCCTTCTATTGATTTAGGCACGGCTCAGCCATGGTCCTGAAGGAAAACTAAAAAAGATTAAGAATATTTTACAAGTATCAGTAGTCTTTCAGGCCAAATTTCAGCATCCTTCAAGGTAGATGAATCCTTGAACCACATGGAGGGTTTCAGTTTCCTTGACTGCCATTCTCCTCAGAAATCTATTCAAGTCTTCCATGGCAAATGCCTTCTTTCCTCATCCTCCATCACCCCCCAAACCTTCCCTAAACTCATAGACGTTGTTACCACGCAGGACTTGAAGGCATTGTGTTGTCTGTGGCATGTGCCTCTCGGAGTCACACAGCTCAGTGGCCCTACTAGAAGGCAGCAGAGCCTCTATACGATAACATCAAGGCCAGCCCGCAAGGGGTTAAGGGGAACGTGCCAGAAATCCAAAAGGGCTTCCTAATTCAAGAGAAGAGCAATCTAAAACCCAATTTTGCAAAAAGACACACATAGTCCTATTTTTTAAATGGTTCTAAAGGCCAGAGATGGTACCTGCTTGGTTTTCATTCATTCCTCTCCTTTTTCCTCACATGCTCTCCAACGTTCCAAGCATAATGTCCTTATCACTGCTTCCTTTCTCTTGCCCATTCTAGTTTTCACTTTCAACCTCTGCAGGGCAACTCATTCTTTAATTTGGACCTGGTACGTATGAAGGAAGCTGGTTCCCTCCAGGAGGTGAGTGAGGGACTTCAGCCCCAGAGTCTGAGGGCTACACAGAATTCAGGGACAGAAAAGAATTCAGACCATGGGCAATCTGAATGTTTGTGACCAAGAGGTACGCAACCAGGCAAGGGCAATTTCTGAATCCATCTAAGTAGTATTTGGAATAGCTATGTATTTGGTGCCTCCTTTAACATTTTGAATGCTTCTAGGGAGAGCTTTGGGATGCTACAGAAATTATAACGTAGTCTGTAATGGAAGAGGAAAATTATTTTGAATCTTCTCATGCTCTTCCTATTTGCAAAATACAAGTGAACCTTCAATGGATTATTGTATAAAGTATTGTGTCTTTATTATTTATCACAGTTAAGCCAACATTACAAAGACGGACAGGGCCAAGATCATCCCAGGGCAAACGAAGGGTTGCAAAATGTGTGCAGGACATATATCTTTCCTTCTCTCTCCAAAATCTTGTAATTGCTCATGAAGACATCACTTTTAGTATTTTGTGAGGATAGAGGAAAACAAAGTGAATATGTGGGTGGTTACTAGTGATATTTCAAAATGCTATTTCCCCCAAACTTTAGAAAATCTAAACAAATACAAATCATCTTGTGATCTACAAACACTTTCAAAATTCAAGGAGCAATGTCGTACAGAGAGATAACAACTTCCATTAGGAAGCTACTCCAGAGTCAGACAAAATGGCTCTCCGGAAATGTTAGACGATCCGTGCCTCCAGAGTGAATTGTGAAGGAGGATTCAAGAGAAGGAAACCAGAGGATGTAAACAGGAGATGAAAGGAGACTGAGGGAGAAGACTAGATTTTAATTTATGCATTAAATTATGCATCTATGCAGATCAGATAATATATAAACCTAAGTCTCTCTCATATTCTATTGATGATTAGCAGCTGATGGGGCAAATTAATTACTAAAATTAAGGAGCCATGCTTTCCAGGTCCATTTTATGGAGGACAAGGCTGCCATAAACTGCCATAAACTCCATATAGAGTTGACTATATATCAACTACTCTGATCTGAGCACCGGTCAGTTAATTCGGGGGGCTGGGTAAGTGTTCCAGAAAGTGGCCTTCTAGCCTTGCTGTCAGGCACGCTGAGTACGTCAGTCAGCATGCTTTTAAAAGGGGAATGGAGAGCATCAGACAACCCCCTGAATTAGTTAAGTGAAGGTTGGTGAAGAGAGATTGTTTATTTAACTTCAGTAATAATTTTCCTCTCTTTGGAGAATTGAAGGATGTCCTTTAGATACCAGCACAGCAACACAAGTGTCACAAGTTTTGGGGACACTGCTAGTTAGGCCACCTGTTAACCTTCTGCCTTCTCACCACCATCCTCTGTGACTTTAACACCATATGATGACTCTTCCCACCTTGGGTTACAGTCCCTTGGTCTCTTTCATGCCCCCCTAGGCCTTCCCTTATCCCCATTTGGGACCTTGGATGGGCTCCACTTATAAGATATGAAACTCTGAAATTCTCTTTATTTATTCTACTTCTTCATTTCTCCCTGTTCTCTACCTCCATGAAGACATTATGCTCCCCTCCAACTCCTTTCTATTTTCTCTAATTCTTCTTTTTTCATCTATTCTCTGGCTCTTCCTCCTCCTCCTGATCCTAAGACTAAGGGGATCCTGGCAACCTCCACCCTTTCCTCTACTCATGCTATGATGTGCTCTCTCCTTGGGTGACCTTATCCTTTTCCAGCCTCCAAGATCCATCACCTTTGTGTAAATGAGGCAGCCTAAGTTTTTTTTTCTTCTATTTTCTTCTGCTCTCCCACACTGGAGGATCGCATGTTCCATCATTGGTTTTCTCAGACTGGTGGTACCAAAGGCTCAAAATCACCTTCTCAAAAACTTAACAGTTCTACCTTGAAAGCCTACTCCTTCTCCTAATGTCCCTCTTAACAATGATAATCATTTGTTGAGTGCTTGCCACATGGTAGAAACCGTTCCAAGTAATTTATATGAGATAACTTGTTTAATCCTCACAGTGGTTCCATGAAGAAGATGCTACTATTTGCCAAATTTTATAGATAAACAGACATCCAGAGAGGTTGCTTCTGATTATACAATTCCTGAAAGTCAAGGCTAGAACTGGCATCCAGGCAGCCTAGCCTCAGAACTCAACAGTTAGCCCTTATGCTCTGTCACTTCTAAACCAGATTTCAGTTCTTACATTTGTCTTCAACTCCTCCAGCTCTTATCCAATCAAATCTCATTTTCTTCCTGCAGAGCCTCTCTCTTCTGTTGGCCTGTCCTCAGTGCCTCTGAACTAGACGAGTTTTACTGACTTCCAGTTATTCTCTAATTATCCCCTGTCTAGGTCGATTATACCCGCATTTTCTTTTTATAAAAACAAATTTTTTTAATCTGCATATAAAAATAACACATCCTCATGTATCACAATCAGAAAATTAAAACTAATATGTAAAAATGAAACTAAAAATCCAAATCATAATTTTGCCTCTCTGCAGTGATCACATATTAGTATATATCCCAAGTATTTTTCTCTTTCTATGCATATAACCCAGACACATAATTTTAAAATTAAAATATTAGATATTTACCTATCACATATTAATTTTACACTGATAACACTAGGTATTGCTAGTCTTTTCCATATTTGCCGATCTTTTTTTTTTTTTTTTTTTTTTTTTTTTTTAAAGACTTTATTTATTTGACAGAGAGAAACACAGCCAGAGAGGGAACACAAGCAGGGGGAGTGAGAGAGGGAGAAGCAGGCTTCCCGCCAAACAGGCAGCCCGATGTGGGACTCGATCCCGGGTCTCCAGGATCATGACCTGAGCCGAAGGCAGTGGCCCAACCAACTGAGCCACCCAGGCGTCCCTATATTTGCCGATCTTAAAAGCAAATATACTTGTGTATTTCTAATTACTAATGATACTGAATATTTTTCATAGGCTTAATGGATATTGTTTCCCCTCTTTTGTGACTTGCCTTTACATATATTTTCTAGTAGGTTATCAGACTTTTTCTTATTGGTTTTTATGAACTCTTTATATATTAAATGTATTAACTCTTTGCTTATCATCTATAATGTAGAAAAATTTCTCTGAGTTGTTCTTCTTTCTACTTTATGTATGTTAGGGTTTGTTGTTTTTGTTCATTTTTTTCTTTTGTTTTGCCACATAGACACTTAAAATGTGTATGTCATCATATATACAATTTTTTTCCTTCCTGTTTTCTGTCTCTGGTGTTCTGTGACCAGATTACTATCTCTAATGCTCCATCTGGATCACATGACCACGATAATGACTAGTGGTCCCTGTGGCTTATGGAAGCCCAAACTGCTCAGCCAGTTGGTAAGCCTTCTTCCTTGGTCCGGTCACATTTCAGCTTGTTCCTGGCTCCTTTCTTTCACACAATTTCTGCTCCCTTCAAGCTTGGTAAATTCCTATTCTGAAAATTTGTCTCCTATACCCCCACTACTAGAAATTAAAAGAAAAAATGTAAAAGGATTTTAATGGTGAATAGGAGAGGACATTAAAGTGGCTTGATCCAATAATCTTAAAATTAAATCTCAGAAAGAATCATTTTTCAAAAGCAGAAGCAGAATACACTGGGACCTTGCTTTAGGATTCTTGTGTGCTGGGGAGAAGGGAGGCTGAGGATGAGTACAAACTCCCGTGAGCCAGTGAGGATATTCCATTATAATCTAAATGTGTTCAAAGTGACGTAACCTGGATGGTGAGGGCAGGCGCTTAAGTTCCTCCTGGTTATCTGTTACAGTAAGCTAACTACTAGCCTAGAGCCTACCTAGAGCTTTTCCTATCTGGAACTCCCAAACCTTTTGTTCATGCAGTTCTCTCTATCTGGAATGCCTTCTCTAGGATTCTATCTTTCCTCATCTCAACTGATACCAATCTTCTGACTCTCAGCTCAAAAGCAAACTTCATTTTTGATCCCCAAGCGTTTGCGATATTCTATTGCTCTTTCATGCCACTCATCACGTTCTCTCTTGTCTCATGAGAATCTGAGCACACTATTTCCTTTTCGTACTGTGAGTTCCTTGAGAGCAGAGCTCATACCTCATTTTGGAGTTCTCCCACAGAACTAAATAGAGGGCACTAGTTGATCCTCAGTAAGTTTGCCAAATAAAGACTACTAGGACCAGTTGACCACTATTAGGTAAATGTTATACTATTACAGTCACTAGCTAAGGTTTACTATTGGAAAGTGTCTGAGAAACTCCTTGGTGGGCTGTGCCACAGTTAGGAACAGACCTGACATCATTGGATTAGGCTTTTCTTTGATTCTCAGCAGCTCTGCCATATCAGCTCAACAGCCACCTCAGTGTTAGAAACTAGGCCACATCAACATCATCGGGACCCTATATTTGCTCCAGAACATTCACTAAGCTACCAAAAGCATGTGGCTAGAACCTCAGTGCCTTTCAGCTGGTTCTACCACTTCTGCAGTAACAACACAGCTAAGTTTCTGCAGCTTGCAATATAGGACAAGGCTGTGCGGGTCAAGGTACGAAGAGTTCCGATTCTAAAATGGCACCCCGTCTACAAGAGTTGATTTTGCTCAAATGGAGGTTCAATGCAAAGTTATCTAGCACAGAGAGAGCCAAAGAGTGTCGTACCTGGATGTTAACATCTGCCCCGTTGTTTACTAATAATTCAAGACACAAAGCACCGTGTGTGGAGGCAGCAGCAAAATGCAAAGGAGTGAACCCGCTGTTGTTGGGCTGGTTCACGTTAGCACCGTAGTCAGTCAGCTCGTTCACTACAGCATCCTGCCCGTTGTAGCAGGCCAGGTGGAGGGCCGTGTTTCCATAGATGTTGATTTCGTCAATCTGCAAATGAGTCCAACACAGGCAGGTAAAAGCACAGGAGTCTATTGCATTTATTACTGGGGGGAGGGGCAGAGGGGCAGGGAGAAAGAGAATCTTAAGCAGATTCCATGCTCAGCATGGAGCCAGACTCAGGGCTCAATTCCAGTACCCTGAGATCAGGACTTGAGCCAAAATCAAGAGTCAGATGCTTAACTGTCTAAGTCACCCAGGTGTCCCATACACCACAGTTCAGAAGGCTAAATGTTGAAGGCAGGATGAAGAATGTAGTCCATCTAAAAAATGGCCACTATGTATTACATGCAATAGAAATGTTTATATATGTCTCTGTGTTGATACAGAAACTTAGCCTGTTTCTGGTTTTTCATTACTTGCTATATGCCTCCCTTGCCCTTCATCAACTGCCCCTGAAAACTCAGAAGGATAGGATGCTAGAAAATAAGCTGATTTTTACTCTCTTGAATTAAAATGCAAACAATTTAATTTCAGAACAACAGAAAACCCACAGAGGCCCCTGGGTGGCTCAGTCGGTTATAAGTGTCTGCCTTCAGCCCGGGTCATGATCCCAGAGTCTTTGGATTGAGACCCACACTGGGTTCCTGATCAGTGGGGAGTCTGCTGCTCCCCCTGCTTATGTGTTTTCTCTCTTGGGCTCTTTCATAAATAAATAAAATCTTGAAAAAACAGAAAACAAAAAACAAAAAAACCTACCATTAGAAAACCCACAGATACAGCATGAGTTGACACATTCATGAAAGCTCACCTCCACCCCCAGATTCAGGAGGTGTTTGACCACATTGATCTGTCCGTTGGAGGCTGCAGCATGCAGGGGCGTGTAACCCTTCTTATCCTTACACGTCACTTCCGCGCCGTGGCTGATGAGCAGGGCCACCACGTCCAGGTGGCCTTCACAAACAAAGCAGCAGAAAACAGGGGTAACCTTTTTAGGATAACTTGACGATCTAGCCCACCTACATTATCACCACTAAATTTTACTACCAACATTTTTTTTTTTATTGTTACTAAAAATTTTTTTTTCCAGTGTTTCAAGATTCATTCCCCATTCCCCACACCCAGTGCTCCACGCTTTAGGTGTCCCCAGTACCCACCACCAGGCTCTCCCATCCCTCCACCCCCTCCCTCCAAGTCCCTCAGTTTGTTTCTGTGTTCAAAGTCTCTGTTGTTTCGTTTCCCTCCCTAGATTACCCTAGTTCCCATTTGCTT
>PITA01026881.1:0-11388 GCA_004023965.1 Spilogale gracilis
GGCGCCTGGGTGGCTCAGTTGGTTAAGCGACTGCTTTCGGCTCAGGTCATGATCCTGGAGACCCGGGATCGAGTCCCACATCAGGATTCCTGCTCGGCGGGAAGCCTGCTTCTCCCTCTCTCAGTCCCTCTGCTTGTGTTCCCTCTCTAGCTCTGTTTCTCTCTGTCAAATAAATAAATAAAATCTTAAAAAAAAAAAAAAAAAACAAAAAAAACGGTTCCCTTTCCTTACCTTCTCAGTGTATTTATGAGCTGCCTTCCCTACCTGACTTGGAATCCATTGATAAGTCATTAAATTTCCTGTTTGTATTTTCAGGAACTGCCCTTATGGGACAACATTAGATTACCTGGCTAAGAGAAAGGCTGAGCCATTCCCATTCAGCAGATTGCCTTTGATTTTGACCTTATCAGCTTCAATTCCATCTCTGGATTTAATCAGCTTATTCTGCTGTCCTGCAGATTGGTTTAAATGGATCCTATTGATCTTCTTTTTCTTTGACATTTTTGGGGACAGGTTTAACCTTTGATCATGCCATATTTGAAATTTATTAATAAATGATGTGATCTGTGATATTTGTTTTTTAAAAAGTAAAGTTAAAAGGAATTAACAAATCATACCACTTCAATAGGAACCAGTGTGAAGTAGACAAACCTTGATGAATGCCATTCCATGAGTGTTCTGGGCCTTGATGGCAGATATCAGCCGTGCTCTGCACTTCTCCAGGCTCCAGGGACATAGAACTTCCTAGAAGGTAAATAAAAAGTACAGCATGCAGGGGAAATGTAGCAATGAGCATGCCCCACAAAAGAGAGTGCCGACTTGTACCCCAGAACATCCCTGAGCAGGCGGGGAGGCTGCCTTCCCCCTGTAGCTTCGGTGCACTCTCCTATGGGGATCTGTTCCAAAGTCAGACGGAGTTTTGAAATCAACTGTTTGATTCTTAAAATCAAAATGCAAAAACTGCCCATGTCGCAGTCCTCTTGGTAGTATATTCATAGTGTCTACATATATGGAGGCTTTTTGAAACCATAAATATGAACTCGAATGGCTCTTGTATAATTTCATCTAACCCAGACAAAAGCGACTTGTTCTCTTGAAGGCTGCATCCTGGGTCAGCGTGGAAAGCCCCACACGGGGCCACTGAATGTGAAAAGACAGAGTTTTACAGCTTCTTAGGGAATTCAGTCCTGCCTTTGGGATTGCCCTGCTTGCATTTCTACATTATATCTTAAAATATATTGCACAGAACCCTTGCTGTGTTGTGAGGTTTGGGGGACTGAGTGGTGAAAACACATACAGTTTATTCACCTTGGAATCTCCACAGTGGCTTACCCATTGTGTATGGTCAATAAACGTGGATGGGCTGAGGAGCTAGGCGGACTGTCAGAATGGATTCAAGCAAAGAGCCCTCTTGCTTTTATCCCAAGCACAGCCCACGGAGGAAGGGGGTTCGTGTCTGAAACTACACCTTCAGACTAACTAGTCACATGCAAGGTATGTGACCCTATTCCTATTTGATTCGAAAATGGATTTTATTAAATCGATTATTTTTTAAAAGATTGATTCTATAGGAGATAGTCTTTGTTATCATATTTAAGATGTTCTTTCTTTCCTGAACTTAGTAGCTTTGGTATTAACAGTTAAGGGGGAGGGGGGTCGGAGGGCACAGGAAAAGGGAGAGAAAGAATCTCCATCAGACTCTGAGCTCAGCGTGGAGCCAGAAGCAGGATTTGACCCCAAGACCCTGAGATCATGACCTGAGCCGAAACCAAGAGTTGGACGCTTACCTGACTGATCCTCCCAGGTGCCCTGATACTTAACACTCCCCCCCCCCCAGACAGTTTAATAGGGTTATTTGCTGACCTAGTGCCATTCCTTCCTGAGTCAAGAAGCATGCTAGCAACACAGCATAACGTTTATAGACTAGGGGAAAAAGAGATAATGGAGTGAAGATTCACTTCTTATGGTAATGGGGAAGGTATTATAATAACAGTAATATACCTAGAGAGAAACCCATAGGTAATTTAGATGGAAACAATACTGATAGCACACCCATGGGTTTCCAGCTTGCCCAGGGTGGTTTAGTTCTCTGGGTCCCTTAGCTCGTGTGTTTTCCTGGCAGCCCTGGGAGACCCGGAGAGGGTGCCCGGCTGGCGGGCAGTGGGGCTGGGAGTCCTCCATCCCTGGCATGTTCTGGTCTGTGGTCTTCCTGGCGGCACCATGCTGCCTTCACAGATAGGAGTCACTCTTTGATCTTGGACGTTGTTTCTGTGCTGGGATGAATGGCTTTCCTGCACCTGAGACGTCCACGGAGCCATGATGCCTGGCGAGGGCTCTGAGGGAAGGTCCATCATAAGTCACGTTATCGATCTCCGTTCCCTGCTGCCACCCAGCCAAAGTCAAATAACTCATACTGCAGAGCACCCCAGGGGAAATGGGAGGTCTCACTCTGCTATCGAAGATTTACAAAAACAAAGCCTGATGGTAGGCAGAGCCATTGCCAACAGATGTTCAGTAAGCATTAATTAATATCACAAATGATGGTGAGTTCAGGGAAGTGTGATATTGGACAGTGGTCTTTCTAGATTTTAGACAGGGTGACTTTCCCAGTAGTCATTCCCAGGTGCAAATCACCACTTCATGGATCTTCCCCCCGGCAACAAAGAGATGCGTCGCAGCAGGTGGGGGTGAACTTGCTCATAATAAGGCCAGACGCTCAGAGACCAGAATAAACAGACACATGCACACACACACGTGGTCACCCTCATGCCTGCAGGCGGACCGACGTGGTGGCTCAGTCCTGGACCAAGAGGAACAGTGCCTCCTTTCCTCTTGCTTGCTTCCTTTATGGCTGGTCTTTTGACTTTCGGAAGTACGCTGTGAATTCACTGGGTGTTATTCAAGAGCCTTTCAAAGCACTCGGTGACTCATTAAAACATTTATCGAGAGTGCTCTCGTTTCTTTACAAAGCTAGACAAATGCACACGGAATGGAGGAGTTCCTTCAGACTTCTGGTTCTCACATGCTGAAATAGCGACAGAACTTTTGGGCTCTTGTCCGACCAAATCTGTGTGGCACCCGCCTTATTTGATATTAACAGGGACATGCAGGATGCCGGTGGAAAAATTATTTTTGAGCTGCTTATTTCCTCCAACATAAGTTTGCTTCTCAAGTTTTGAAAAGAGAAACTCCTCTTCCAAAAAATAAAAGTGAGGCTCACACAGTTTGAGCTGCCAAAAAAATGAAGGGAAAAAAAAAAAAAAAGGATTTCAGGACAATGGTCTGCCTTGTTAGCACAGAGTACGGGGCATCTGGGTCTGTGTGTGTACCAGACTGAGCAGCCTTTCTCAGATGTCTTTGCACACCTGAATCTTCCAGGATGCTCCGCACAGAATGGTCTGGGGTCCAAACGCTTTTGGGGGATGGGTAGAGTGTCTCCTCACCTATGGAAGCCCTCCACCAACTGACCATCCGTGGCTCTGCGACACCAAATCTTGAGCCACTCAGCTTCTCCCGGATGCATTAACATGGAAACTTGTTCCATGTAACATCCGTTAACACCCCAGTTCTCGGGAACATGCTTTGAGAAACTTAATCCCGCTTTCTCCAAATATGAGAAAAAATAAATCTAGAAAGTGCTGTGTTTCCAATAATGAGCAAAAAGCACTCTGCAAGGAGGATTTTTCTCAGGACTAAGGGAACCATGTGCAAGTTTGAAGAGAATTTGGGATCAGCAAGGAGGTAGGCCGAGGTGGGTGCGTGCCTTCTGCGGGCAGCTGAGAACCAGCAATAAGAGGCAAGGGGCTGGTCTGTGAGCCGCTGAACAGCCCAGACTCCACTGTCTTCTTACTAAGTGACTCTCACTTTTACGGACGTGGCATCGCAGCACCCGGGGCCTCCGTGTGTCATGGGAAGGCCCAGGTGGAGGGACCTGTCTCACTAGTCAGAGGCTAAGAGTCCCACTGTGAGACCACTGACCCCCTCAGTGACAGATGACAGGAACTGATCATGGCATGACCTCATCTAATATTCTAGAATTTTGCCAACTATCAATATTTAGAAGTTTCCAAATATTATACTATTTTGGTCTTGGAGAAAAATACTAAGATGGCTAAATCTGCAATAGCTTTTAATTATATCTTAGTATTCCAAGAACGTGCTGATGAGACTCTGTCATTTTTTTGTTGGATAAAATTTATCTTTAAATAACTTTAAAATTCATTACCAACTCTACGACTTAGACAGCATTTAAATTTGTGAGGGGCTCTTCCATCATGTGCCCATCTGTTGGCTCAGTGCTTTCCCTGGGGGGTCCTGATGGTGTATAGACCAGGGTTTATGCCTGTGATTTTTATTGCTGCAGACTTTGATTTTAAAAGGTCTGCTGCCATACTACTGTCTTCTGGGTAGTGAGTGGTTGCTGTTTCTCTTCCTCTGAATTACTGTCTCAGAACAAACGGGATTGTCTCACAAAACTCTTCCCCAGACTCTGGTGTTTTAAGCCTGACAAGTTTGTATGCAACGGATCTGGCATTTCCTTAGGTTTTTTCCTAAAGTGATTTTAATCGCCAAAGGAAAAGATGCTTTTTTTTCCCAAGGATTATCTACTTCCCTATACGCCATACTGTGTAAACTTGGAACTTCATGTCTTTGAAAGATGTGGATTTGTAGCGAGTTTAGTTCTTTATGCAGTGTGGATATTCCAATCCACCAGTCATCATTTTCTCTGATGGTTCCTAATTCCTTCTTTACTCTTTGTTTTGTTGGGTTCCTTTGTACAGAAAGAAGTATTGAATATTTATGTAATTGTTTCATCTTTATATTTATTCAGTGTAGAGTTTACTCTTTGGTGAGTAGCTGTCAAATGTAGTTCATTATGTAGTCAGACGGCAGAAACACAAAGAAAAATCTGATTTGGACCCGACTTGGAAACCCTGGATGTGTACATTTTTTTTAAATTTCAATTCAATTTAAATTAGTTCAGAGGTAGAGTTCAGTAATTCATCAGTTGTGTGTAATACCCAGTGCTCGTCACATCAGGTGCCCTCCTTAATGCCCATCCCCCAGTTACCCCATCCCCCACCCGCCTCCCCTTCGGCAACCCTCAGTTTGTTCCCTAGAGTTTAAGAGTCTCTCATGGTTTGTCTCTATCTCTGATTTCTTCCCATTCAGTTTTTGCCTCCCTTCCTCCTGCTCCCGCTCCCCCGGGCCCTTGCTGATTGTCTCCCTGCCCTCCTGGTGACCTTACTTCACACCCAGTTTGTAAGGGCTGTGATCTGGGACACGCCTCTCGGCCTCCGTGGGTGATCACAACATCGCTCATTAACCCTCTGGTAGAAGAAATTGAACCGAAGTCACAGGACCACAAGTGGCTTTATCCTTTTGGCTGGTGCAGTAACTAGCGTGTTGAGAGCCCTTCCTTTTTCCTTTTTTAAAGTCGTTTCGTTCAGGTAATGGAAATGATGTCATCGAGTGCATGCTGTCCCTTCTGGAGGGGTTCTGTGGTTACAGGTGGAATGTGCCTTTAGGAACGGACACAGACTCTCAGGTCGGTGCCGTGGAACCCTGACCGTGGTTGTTGCTACTGAGGGAGAGAGTTTCCCACCAGAAACACCCGTGTCGATGCTGCTGCCTGAGCTGGGATTTTTTCCCATCCTGGAAATGAAATAGGGGTCCCCTAATGAAATCAGAGAATGTTTAACTCTCTGACTAGGAAAATTCATGATCTAGGTGAATGTCTTCTTCACTCCAACTTAAAACTCTTCTAGCAAATGTGTTATTGTTTCTAGCTGCATGACTTCTGTGTGTGTGTGTGTGTGTGAGAGAGAGAGAGAGAGAGAGAGAGAGAGAGAGAGAGAGTGCGAAGAATACATTTCTCTTACTTTTTTGGCCATGATGTAATTAATGGACCAGGGTGAGATTAAGTTAACATCTGTAGACTTCCTGGCGCTCAAGTTCAATGGATGTAATAAAGCCTGCCAAGGCTGTTCGCAGGTGGCTCGTCGCGTAGATGGGCGACGACAACAGCGCTTTGGCTGTAATGCGCTAGGAACATAGAGGCTCTTTTGCATTGGGAGGCTTGGTTTACTTAGCAGCTGTCACTCAGGGAGCATCACCCGGGGACCCCACGGTGGGGGGCAGAGTGCGAACAAGCCACCCCAGTTCCATGTGGGGAGTACCACAGAGCACTAAAGAGAGGGCCCCTAAACGCTGAGGGTGGGTGGGGAAGGCTTCCAAGAAGAGGGCATCGCAGATCGGTGTGACTGAGGCAGCCACACACATGAGCAAGAGATCGGAGAGTGCAGATGTGTCTGGGGGCTCTCCACCTCTTACAGGTGGTTGGACCTGGCTCGGGGCTGTGGGTGTGATCTTCCAGATGATGCCCTTAAAGGGCTCAGGCCATATCCTTGAAAACACATACAGTCTGTGACAGATTGCTTGGCCTTCGTTAGATGGGCACTACTCGCTAATAGTCTTTCTTGGTCACTGATCTGCTTGGAATAGATGGTGCTGGAAGCTTGGTTTTGTGTGTGTGTGCATGTGTCCCATTTATTTAACTTCCTGCTTAATTTTTCCTATTGAACCTGCTGGCTCTCAGGTGGCTTTGCTCTCCAGGTGGCAAGCCCATAGCGTAGACGATGATGTGCCCAGATTTAAGATGAAAACACAGATGAGTTGTCTGCCTTCGGAGAAGCAAAGAAGATTGACACTCAAGACCCAAGCAAAATTATTGAGAATTAAATTTCCATTTAATTTAGTGGTTTTAAGCCTCTATTCCCAGAAGTACAGAAAAGTTCATTCTGGTTGGAAGATGAAGAATTTTCCATAGGCAAAGATTCACAGACCCCCTAATAATCTTGGAAGCGTAAGGAGCCGTGGATATCTTTGAAGCCAGTCTCATTGATTTTATAAAAGAGATGAATTAAGTGGCTCCCTTAAGGTCAGCCTGCCTTTTAACGCTCATAGTTACAAATCATCTGGTTTCTGCTGGAATATTTCATTTAAGCTTTTCCCTAAAGGTCACATTCCAAACCAGATCGAATTTGCGATTCACTGAGAGGCTGTGACCATGAAGTCTGGCAATCATACATTTCTCAGGGACAAAATGAAAACACAGACAAACATGCATCAAATCTGGCTGGTTCTCTAACTTTTTGTTCAGTGCAACTGAACTGTGGGTTGAGCATCATCCCAAGAAACTTACACAGATGAGCTAAACTATCTTTGTGTTCCATAGTTTCATTGTAATACATAGTTTAACATGCTGTTTCTTTGCTGTAGCATTTGACGGCACTGTGGCCACATAGATTTCCATAAGACCAGGAGGCAGTGTAGAGGCTCCCTCCTGATTCAGTGTGTCACGAGCAGGTAAATCAGAGCTCTGTCAGGTTTCAAACATGAGTACAAGCAGTGGAAGGTGAGCCAAAGCGAGGATGACAAAGAAATGCAGAAGAAAGAACAGAGAACCAGCAAAAAAGCCACACAAGTTAAGGAGAAGCCAAACCATTAGGGAAAAAAAAAATCTCGTAACCAAGAGTAGGAAATAAAGCCACAAAAGGATATATATAACATTTTTAGCCCCCACACTATAGAATTTCACCTGCTCTTCTGGAATGTGGCTTGCCGGAAGCTTTCCTTTAAATTTCAATATTTTGGGCATAATTCAAATATTGTATTATTTCAACTCAGTTTCAGGGGAATACTGCTGTGATGTTATTTATTTTATGTCTGAAAACTGTGACATCTGTCTTGGACTTCTGTGAATGTCCTGTCATTATTCAGCCCTCAGCCCTCTGTCTCCTGGGGTCCCAGCAACACTTTCTTTTCCATGCACTGATTGTTGATTCTACCGGAAATATTCTTAACTGATCTGTCATCGAGATTTATTGTGAAAATCAGAAGCAATAACTTGGACGTTATATACTGTATGAATCATTTCTTTTATGACATCTAAAGCTTAGGTTTAGCAATTGCTTTGGAAAATAATTTTGCTCAGCATTTTCATCATGATAATTAAAATGATCAACTTTTTTTTAACTGGTGGTTTATTAACTAGAAGAGAACAACCTCCCCCCCTTTATTTAATTGTTCTCTAAATTTTCCAGGAAACACATGTGCTGTGGGAGCTGTGTGACCATAAGCCATTTCACTTATAGTCAGGTTGGTTTCCAGCTCACTCAAGAGCAGATGATGTAAAGAAAATAGATTTCTTCCAATTAGGAAAGGTGAGCCTTACAAATAACCTTTTTAGGCATGTGTCCCTGTCAGTCTATCTCTTTAACTGCCCACAGAGGCTGTCCTGGAGCTTCTCCTAGAAACGGAGGCCTAGGGCCAGTCTCCTGACATGAGTGTCAGTACTGGGGAACATCAGAGGCAAGGTGAGACCTGGGAGAAGGTTCAGAGGAGATACCCGCTCAGAGAAAAATTTAAGTTGGCTCTCTTTTAGGTGACTTAGATGAAAAAGAAAGTGGGACTTGGGGAATTTTTGACAGAAAGGTTTTTTTTTTTTTTTAATATGTAAGTGTATTAGGAATTAGAAAAACAAAATTAACGTGAAATCATAAATGTTATTCTGAAATAAAACATAATAATACTAGCTTATACTTCAAATTGAAAAGCTATGTCCTGGGACACCTGACCGGCTCAGTTGGTAGAGTATGTGATTCTTGATCTTGGCATCATAAGTTCAAGCCACATATTGGGTGTAGAGTGTACTATATTTTTTAAAGATTTTATTTATTTATTTATTTGACAGAGAGAAATATAACTAGAGAGGGAACACAAGCAGCGGCAGTGAGAGAGGAAGAAGCAGGCTTCCGCCAAGCAGGGAATATAATGTGGGGCTCGATCTTGGGACTCCGAAATCATGACCTGAGCCGAAGACAGATGCTTAATGACTGAGCCACCCAGGCACCCCTGGAGTGTACTTAAAATATATATCTATCTTATTTAATTATAAATTCTTTATTTCTGTGGTGTCTGGGTGGCTCAGTCGAGCATCTGCCTTCAGCTCAGGTCATAATCCCAGGGTCCTGGAATGGAACCCTACATCGAGCTCTCTACTCAGTGCAGAGTCTGTTTCTGCCCCCCATGCTCCCCCCACTTGGACTCATACTCTCTTTCAAATGAATATATAAAATCTTTTTTTAAAAAAATCTCCATTTCATTCTGTCTTATTGTCATCTTTTTCTTTCCCAGGATTTCCTACCCATTACATTTATTTCAAAAGTATTTACCTTTACTTCTTGGAGGGCGGTTGTAATAGCTGTTTTTAAAGCCTTTGCTAATTCTCACATCTGTGACGTGTCACAAGTTTTACTTTACTTGTGAGTTGAGATTTTCCTGAACCTTTACAGACTAATAACTTTTAGATTGATTCTTAAACATTTTGAATATTACATCATGGGGTTCTGGGTCTTGTTTCAACCCTAAGTGGAATGTTGGTTGCTTGTTTTAGCGAGCAACTGACCCAGTTAGTTTCAGCCTGCAAGTGTTTAAAATTTTATGTAGCTTGTTCTCCTGTATTAAGGATTGTATTAATCAGTGTGATTAGCTGAATTACTTGCCCTCTTCCTTCAGATTCATATGGTCAAGTCCTAACCCCCAGTGCCTCAACATGTGGCTATATTTGGAGGTAGAGTTTTTAAAAAGATCGTTAAGTTTGAATGAGGTCATGTGTGTGGGGCTTCAATAGAATGGGAACCTTACATAAGAAGAAAAGATTAGGACACAGACACACAAAGGACAAGCCATGTGAAGGCACCAGAAGAGGGAGGACATCTACAAGCTAAAGAAAATGGCCTGAGAAAAAAAGCAGCCCTAATGACACCTTGAACTCAGACTTCCAGCCTCAAGAATCGTGATAAACTAAATTTTTGTTATGTAAGCCCCCATCTGTCATAGTTATTATGACAGCCCAAGCAGACTAATACATTCAGAGTTGATATTATTGTGGTCATGATTTGAAGAGTAGAACTTGTTTTTTTGAAAATCTACCTTATGAAATTAGTAACATGACATTAACTAGAAGAAAATAATTAACATGCAAACTCATGTTCACATAAAGTACAAGAAAATGTTCAGTGTGTCTTCGGGGGAGGGCCCGTGGAGGGGGTGTCCCGAGGTCTGTGTTCACAGGAGTGACAGATAATCACCTCTTTTCCATATCGTAGGAGAAATGGATGCATGGCTCTAAAAAAAGATAGAAAAGGGAAAAGACTTGGAGATTTGACTGCATAACTTTTTAAATTCTTTCCATAAAAATTATCTTAAGCGATAGATCATATAAATCATATAAAAAAAACTGGGAAAACATTTGCCACATTGGTGGTACCAAGTTGACTTTTTGAATGGATAAAGGAATGCTCTCCAATGAATTAAATAATTAGTAATAGGCCAGGAAAAGGGGACCAGAGGCTGTGAATGTGGAGCAGTGCGCACACACACACACACACGCACACACACAATAGATGTGAATGTCATGCACAATGTTGAAATTAAAGCATCCTCAAGCAAAGTAGCAAAGCTTTCAAAGACATGTGAAACTTAGGTTGATGAGAACTAGTACAAAGGAAACTCCTCCTACACTATTTGTGACTTTTCAATAAATCTGGTATTTAGAGGGCAATCTGTTAAAATACAGGTTTTGAATGAATTTACATCCATTTTCTGCAGTGTTTTTCTCTTGCAGGATGCCCTTTGAGTTATGAGGGATGCTTGTTGTCATGTGTCCTAAGGAGAGAACAATGAATGTGTGCAGAAATTTAGCTTCCAAGAATGTATATCCCAGTATATTTTATAATGGCAAAGAATGGAAAAAGGAAAATATCTGACAATAGGGAATGGCTTAAATAAATGTTATATGCAAATAAAATCATATAAAGATTTAGATTAGTGGAATGGCAAATATTTTTTACATTATTATGTGAAAAAGTTTTGAAGTTACAGGATTATTACAATTCTGTTTTCATAAAGAAAAATGTTTATACGTGAACACAAACCAGTGGGATGATACACATCCAAATACTGAAATGGATTATTTTGGATTATAGGTGATTTTAATGTCTTTTTTTTTAAATTGTCTTCCCCATGTTCTAAAATAAACATACAGTGTTTTTAAAAACTCAATATAATTTATTTAAATATTAATAAAGATGTTCCAGAAACAATATGATATGAGTATTTGTGAAATCAAAATCAGAGTTGGTGATGTAGGACTTTTGAAACATGAAGTGCTTTTACATTCATTTTTCCATAATGTCTTGCTCTTATTTTGTTGATTTCACTGAAAATTATCTTTGTTTTAAATATTCCTAAAACTTTGGTCTTCCAGAGTTAAACTAATAGCTATTCTGTTGCTATGCACACCCTTGATAAAAACAGTCATTT